>PVJD01002405.1:0-204304 GCA_004026545.1 Mormoops blainvillei | reverse complement strand
ATCTCGGTGATGTTTTATGTTTAATTAGTCACATTGCAATGTTACAGGTAAGAAATGCTATCCTGAAAGTTCTGTGTAGATGTATATCAACATAGCTATAAACATTTCATGACATTTTAAAAACACAAACAAATGCCTTCACTACAAAACCGATGGAAAATGTGAAAAATTAGGAAACATGATGTTCATATTATGCAATATTTAAAAATAAGGATATTTTATATTCTAAAAGTAAAAATTAGGTTTTCAAGCATAAAAATAACTTGTTAGACCTGGAATATCATTTCATACTGGATAAAGTAAAATGCAATAAATAACCTGGACCAGGAGAAATGCAGACTTATTTTTGAAGAAACTAAAGGGAATATGAATTTCAAGAGACAATTGACAAAATTGCAATGTAGCAATACATCTATCACTGTGTTGATTGGAAGTCTTTCCCTAGACATGACGTTACTGGAGCCTGGAGTTGGGTCTGTTTGATTTGTTTGAATTAGTAAGATGTGGTGAAAACGTATGAGTTTTGATTTTTGAAGCTTAGGGGAAGGCCTTACAAGTAGATTTTAATGTACAGAAATTCCCATCATTTACTGTGCTGGGTCAGTGATTTCCAGTAAATTAGACAGTTATCTTTTACTTCCATTAAACCGTGCTGTGATGAGGTAGAATCAAATACATTTAAGTGCATAAATCATGTTATGGATCATGAGAGTATTA
Organism: Mormoops blainvillei; assembly: GCA_004026545.1. Taxonomy (NCBI): domain Eukaryota; kingdom Metazoa; phylum Chordata; class Mammalia; order Chiroptera; family Mormoopidae; genus Mormoops; species Mormoops blainvillei. The sequence goes on along the minus strand of PVJD01002405.1, from coordinate 203,587 downwards.
GAAATACTCTTTTAATAAATGAGCCTCACAGACAAAAAAAGGGTAATCTTATTTGCATATATTTCCCTAATAATAATGGCTGGTATTTATTGAGTCCTTGGTGTACACCAGGCATTAGTGTCCATTTTTAATACATTATCCAATAGTTATGTAATTATAACAAAAAAGTTCAATATTGATGTTTAATACCCCATTTCATCTATATTCCCAAAGCTATGAAGAATGGAAGAGTTAAGTTAATATAATACTTAATGCAGGAAAACATATAATAATTGTGCCTTTAGTCCAAAAATACATCATCCAATGAAAATATTCTGCTAAAATATGATATTATTGGACCAAATTCAAACTCATCTAAAATCAACCCTAGAACAAAAAATCCTGTGAAGATATCTCCCTCATAAAGCTAATCTTTTAAAATTATCTTTCTAACCCAAGAATAGGAGGTGTGACAGTACAGGCTGTTTAACAAATATTTGATTTTTGAAAAGATTAAGACAGATTTAAGTACTTACATTATAAGAAAAATAAATATGTTTTACTTTGTCAATTATACATCTTGTAAAATAGCCTTAATATTAGTAAGGTTTAAGAAAACCTTGATATTAAGTCGGATCAAAATGGCATTATGAAAGGAAAACAAGTTAGAAAGTGTGAGCAATACTGACTATTTCAGACACTGCTAAGGTACTCGATGGGATTTTGTCTACTTGTTAGTAGTTGCCAAGGAGTCATTCCACTGACAAGGTGGGGTCGATGCTTCAAAATGAAATTCATCTTGGATAAATTGATTTTTTACTACATTTCCTCCAAATGAAACTCATCATATAAATAAGCTCTTGCTTATTTCAAAATATATCTTCCATTAATATCTTGCTTTTCTCAAAAGTGGGCTTATGAGACATATTCTGGCCTAGTTTATAGCTTGGCAAACAAGAGGTCACTCTAAAATTGTGTAATTTCTTGACCTACCAGGATGTCTTGATTCTTCAATCCTGTCAAGGCTTGCTGAGTTCTGACTTATACATCATTTATTTTTAGGACCTCACATAGTGTATGCCTCCTAAGAGAACATCAATAAGATTTATGAAATTAATACTTCTATGAACATAGGAAAATGTAGATCTCTTTTTCATTTTCTATGTATCTTTATTTTAATGTCATTTATAGCACATTTAAAACATTGATAAACTATTCTACATAAAAAAAACAACAACAAGATAATTGCTGTTAGCAAGAGGATTTGTCAGAGTCCTCATCAGGACAGATCCAGGTACATTTACTGCCTGTGGCTACAGATGGAGTTGATAAAAATAAGGGTTTATAATCAACCGTATTGAGATATAATTGACATAACATTGCTTAAGTCTAAGGTTTACAATGTGATGATTTGATACACATACATTGCAAAACGATTACCACAGTAGGTTTAGTTAACATCTCCATCACCACATAACTACCATGTCATTTTGGTGGTGAGAATATTTAAGATTTACTCACCTAACATCTTTCAATTTTATAATACAGTATAATTAACTATAACAACAATGCGGTACATTAGATCTTCAGAGTTTATTCATCTTATAACTGAAAATTTGCACCCTTTTCTGAATATCTCTCCATTTCTCCATTTTTTTCATACCTCCTGGTAAACACCATTCTATTCTCTGTTTCTATCAGTTGAGATATTTTGGTTTAATTCTGTTACAGAAGGCTTGCAAAACATACTTCTAAGTTCAGTGTAGTCAAGGGATTTTTATTCCAATGTGTTATTTTATCACTTAAATTTAATATTTTGATGTTATGCCTATTGATGTTATGCTTATTACTTATGTTATTTCATTTCTAGAGTAACATTTCATGACATCAATATATTATTTATAAATTCCATAGCTGTATTTTAAATTGCTGATGATGCTTTGGCATGAATATATTTTATTTTGTCATCATTATTTATTTGTTTTTGTACAAATTCTTATCCTCCTGATCTTCACTTTCCCTTACCCAGGCATCTATGGTTTTATCTGTTTCTTACAACTTAAAAACTTGAATTGTTAAAAATCATTTTCTCCAGTTTGTCATGTAAAACTGTAGGTAAGCAAAGAGTGAAATGTTCATGCGTTCTGTATAAAATGGAAGAGCTTCAACAGAATTTTTGCCTTGAGTCACTTTAGTAGTAACAACAACAAAAAACACTTAGTAGAACAAATTGTGCCTAGACGTTGGTTTGAAAGGGTAAATAAACTTCTCATTGTGACTGTCACTCACTTTGTCTCCCTATCTTTGTCCTTCTGGAAATCTAGTAAGAACCATCTCCTCCTAAGGAATGTTGCTTATAAAACAGATCATTGGTGTATTATATCTGAATGAGAAGAAATTGCAAACACTCAATTGGAAGTCTTGGCTTTGGGTTTTTTGGAAAAAATTAAACTTTTGAATTGGCTTGCTCTAATGATGCATTGAAAGATAGGCCTCTGTATTATTATAAGAGATCATTGGTCCCTACATGATATGGAGCTACTGAGCCCTCATGGACTCCATATGCACCTGTGTGGATCTTAGCTTCTGGAACCTGAGCTGTCGTGAGAGGTAAAAATCATTCCTGGAGGTCTGCCTCAAATGCTGCTAAAGGTTCCTGCCAAAAGGAACCTTTTGCTGCTCTTCTGGGAAGCAGTGACTTGTGACTCCCGCCTCATATTCTTCAGGGTAGATGGTGCCAAGCCTGGCCTGTGACGGCCTTCTAAGGCAGAATGTTTAACTGGACAAAAGAAGACCTGGTGGTAGACAAGGAAACATTATATATCACAAAACATAAGTATTGCTTTATTTCACTGGCTTGTATGTAAATTCTTCTCTTCCCAGTGGTTTGGGTTGGGAATCACACAAACTAAAACAAAATATATTAGAGAAAAACTAAAATTTGAAAAGCATAAAGAACATCACAGCATATTTACAAGCATTTATTGGATTGTGCAGATACAACTGCTAAGTCACTTCATAAATTTTTCACTTTTCCTTCAGTTACAGACCCTTTCTAAATGACCCAAGGTGCTGCCATTGGTAACTTACATAGAGCCTGGATATTTTTAATTAATAGATCAAGATTCAGAAATGCAAGTGAATAATTACATATGTGTGTTTGTGTGTTTATTAAAATTTTCATTTAAATATTTTAGAGTCAATAACAAGTGAATATATTAACTCCTGTGCTATAAGGAAGATTTTTTGATATTAAATTACTAGAATTATTGTACTTATTTGAGCTGAACAAAGATAACTCAGATTTAGAATACAACTGTATACTTCTTAAAAATCATATGACTTATTTGTTATAGCAAAAGGATGAACATCAAGATCAGCAAGGAGAAAAGCACACTGGGCGGGGTCTGGAGTGGCCGGGGGGTGGGAGAAGTGGAGGACACCCTCAGAACACGCTCCTGTCTCTAGCAATAACTGTAATTCAGGTAATAAAATTTTGGCATTCTGTTATTAGTGAAACAATAGTTAAAATACTGGGATGCAAATAAAGTCATCTTCGAAACTGTGTATCAGAGAAATAACTCATTAAATTAATGTAAGAAGTAACTGCATTCATAATTAGGCATTGATTAAACTTATAGTAAAACCACAAAGGGTTCACATAAGACTGTTTCGGAGAAAAAATAATAAACCATACATCTCAGTATCATTTGCTCTTTTCAAAGTTGCATTGCCTTTTAAAAATTTGTGTCTTTACTTATATCTCAGAAGTATCTCTCAAGTATATTATTTTTTTATCATTAATCAGCATGCAAATTATGGAAACTGAATTCTTCACTCATGTTGACCACTAATATCACCCTTGAATTTTAATTATATTGAAACGTAATGTTAACACTTTTTCACCTCACTGTCATCCATCTTTGGAATCCACATATATTTCTGATATTTTTTGAGACAAGAAAATCCTAAAGAAAAGAGTCAGGCATATGAATAATTATTATGCTCTGTAGTTGTGAACTGGCAGCAATTCCCGATTCCTTTTATAATATGAGTTCAGTTTTCCCTTAGTGACTTTTTCTTCACACATTAACATGTACTGAGTTTTATCATTAAAAAAATACTGCTTTTAAATAAAATCTAATATATTCCTTAAAATCTCTCAAAAATATTTGGCTTTGTGTGAACAAAGGAACAGAAACCATGTAGAATAAACCTGAAATCATAATACCTAAATTTTGTTGCTTCACTGAGGGGGGTGGAAAACCAAGTGTTTTAGAACAACAAAGGTAATATCATAGAAATAAGACAGAAGGTTACAGAAAAGCTAAGAAGGAAAATTAGAAGTCTTTAGCATGGGAAAGAAAACACAGGATATGGGAAATTCAAATGCATGTGCTCAAACCAATTCCTTGGTGCACTTTCACTGTAAAATGCAGATTACTTTGTTGAATGATACTACTTTTTATTTAGACAAACACCTTGATATTAAATATAAACAAACTGTTTTGACTGAGTATAACACATTTTTTCATGAATAAATGTTAAATTGTTTCATAAAACTATGTGAAAAACAAAACTCCCCTAATAAACAACTTGATGCCCATTTTGTAGCATTAAAATAAAAAAAAGTAGAGAAAGATTTTTAGAAAGAGATAAAATCACGATGTTGGAGAGAAGACAAAAAATATTCAGATTTTTGTTTAAATAACACATTGATTCAGTATTTGCTCTGGTTATTACATTCAACCTTTAAAATTGTTTCATCTGTATCACTGATGTGCCAACCTTCACTTTAATGTGAGGGCAGTGTCACCAGAATTGGTTTGTGGCATTTTACTGATAAGACTTTCTGCCATGGAATTTCAATGTTATGAACATGTAAAAAAATTGAATACAGGAGGATATAGGTGAAAATTTTATGGTCTTAGACAAAATATTATTCACTTTTGGGATGAGCCTGGATGCTTTAAGTTTACAGTACTGGCGACAGTTTAAATTCTAAGATGTGACTTCAAAAGCAAGTATCATTGAATAGTAAAAATAATATTTTGCATTGATATGAAATTAATCCTCAGTCCCCAACCCATTCCCCTAATACCCATTCACATTTGACAATGAGCTAACAAATTAAACCAACCAAAAACCAAATGCCATGTTTTTTGCTTATTCCACAGTGTTTGATCCTTGTAGCTGCAGTAGCTATAGATTTATCTGTACTTGAACAACAATAAAAAAAAATTTTAAGAGAAAAATATAATATGTCTTAGGGTATCAGTTTTGGGTTTGTTTTTTTTTTTTAAATTTACTATTGTGGCAAAAAAAACATAAAATAAAATTTACCATCTTAACTATTGAAAAAAAAAGAATTATATCCTACCAGGAATGCCATTTAAAAGAGTTAGGCGTAGTCTGGGTCCCTACCCCTCTCTCTACCTCCCCTCAAATGGAATGCATCTTCAAAAGCGCAATGGAGTTTAACAAAGAGGTCATTTACAATGATTTTTGCTATATCTATGGCTACTCCCAGGGCTCTAGCTGTGGGTAGAGGGGTGCCTTTTGGGATCCATGGCCTTAAGGAAGGTAACAGAGCCATCAACAAACTGAGTCCAGGCAGATGGAAGAAGAAGAACTCTGATGTCTCTCTCCTTGCACTCTCTGGACTGTTTAACTTATCTGAAAGCCAAGGGGCAAGGGCGGCTGGGTAACGTTAACGTAGTCAACAGGAATGGGCTTCCGCTGGGAAAGAGTGGTACAGAGGTGAGGGAGATGAGAAGGAGAAGGAGAAAAAAAAGGGTATTCAACACAGTTAAATATTGTGCATGTGGTTCTTCCATCCAGTAAAGTCTTGAAAATATTCAGTCCTGTGCCTTCAAGGAAAAAGCTTGTCAAAAGTAAAGTCACTGCAATCGAAGTAACTAGATTTAATATGAGTATTCCTGAGTGTTTCTGAGTTTCTTATTTTCTCAAAGAGTAACTCGCTTGATACTTGAATAGTACCTAACACAATACACTCAATAAGTGATGGCAGGGCAGAATGACAGGAAGCCAGACAAAGGCTGGAAGCCAGGGTCAGGAGCGGACCAGGGTCAGCTGCTTTTTAACAATAGGCAATTAAAATGCATAAGGAAGAGTTTGAGCCACTCACAAATGCACCTCTAAGTTGATTTTTATTTTTACAACATAATTTATCTTTCTGTTAGTCTACATTTTTCTTCAGGGTTGATGATGCTAATTGTAGGAAAAAAATAAATATGCTTTTAGCCTGTGCTACAGGCTTTTTAATATATTATCTCATTTAATCTTATAACGACCCTGAAAGATAATGTTCTCTTCCTCTTTTCACAGAGATAGGAAGGCTCAGCAAGATTGTGTAATTTGTCTAAGATAACATGGCAAGTAAAATTTCTCTTTTTAACTTAGTCTTCCTGTATTTTTATCCTATAGACACACGCACAATTAAAAGAACTTCATTTGTTGTATTAGTTTTAAGTGTATATTTTAGTTTTTAAAATAAACTAAGAATTATCAAGGTACACCCATCACCACCTATGTCATTTAACTGATATAATTATTCTACTCAGATATTATTCTGCCTGTTCTGTCCTTTGTTTTGTCACATCTGTTCTGTTTAGGAATTTAAATGAATTTTTTGTCTACACTGACGTTATGTGCTTTGTTATATCCCTTAGATCTACCATTTTCTTTGACAAGTAAAAAAATTAGGTTTTTCTCTGCCTTTTCTATGTTGTTATTCAAATTTATTTTCTTCTACATTCAAATCCATATTATTTTCCTCTTCTATCCAATAACATTTGTGTTCTCTGTGCTTCTCAATAAAGGTACATTCTGATTTCTTTTTCATTCTACTTGTGCTGTTTCTGCTTAGCACTTTGTGTGGGGCATCTTTTCACCATCAATACATTTAAAAAAAAATCTTTTCTTTATTTTCTGCTAAAGTCACATTGTATTCTATTGCTCTTGGATATATTCCTGAGTTGTTAATAAGTAGAATCTCTTCGATTCTCCTTATTTGATTCTACTAAAAAATGCAGCATAGTTCTCAAGAGCATGAAAAAATGATAAGCTAAATTCAACTTGTTAATATTTAATCACTTAACAAATGTTTATTAAGAACTGATTATACACCAGGCCCTCGTCGTCGCTTTGGGGACGCCAGCAGTGAGTAAGCAATCAAATCTATCGTCATGGAGCTCCAGTTCTAGTGGGGAAAAGAGAATGACCTGAAATTAGTAAATATGTAAATAAAGCTATATAATGTATAGTGATAATTGCTAAGAACAAAACAAGAAGGGTCGGGGTTTAGGGAATGTTAGGGTGAGGCTACAGTGTTTTGGAAAGGAGAAAACACTTCAGTGATAGCCTGAGAATGGAGGAGACGTGTGCGCGCGCGCCTGCACGCGTGTTTGAGAGAGAGGGAAAGAGAGGGAGAGAAGGGGATATTTGTACAAAGAACGTTTTCACAAGAGGAAACACCAAATGCCCAAAGACTCTTAGATGGGGGCAGGCTGCTGTGTGTTTGCAAAGCACAGTGAGGAAGCCTCTCTGGCTGGAGCCAGGTGAGTGGGTGAGAGCATTGAGGTGCGACAGGCCATGCAGGGCCTGGTTGGTAATTAAAAGGACTGTGACTGCTACTCCTAACGACAAAGGAAAGCTTGGGAGGGTTTGGAAAAGAGTAGCATTATTTTATTTAATATGAATAGTTTTTATAATTATATTTTGCATTCAATTCTATTACACAGGGAATTTGTTTATGTTTCCCCAGAATTTTAAAGCCAAGCATTTAGCATTGTAGAAAAGTAACATGCTAAATAATAAATATTGTCAATATTTTGATTAACTTTACTGTGACCTATGCTGATCTTGATGTGTTTACCCAATATTCAGTTCTTATCTCTGGGGTACTGTTAAGTTTAAACAATTTATCCAGGAAGAAAATTAAATATTGTGCTGTGTTATTGTATTGCTATTTGTGGTATGCCTCTTATATGTGCAAAGATTTATAAATTCCATTCATATCCATATGGCCAGAAGCCACTACACATTACTGTAATGCTTGTATAACTAACTCTATGGGAATTTTGCTCAGATTAATAGCAATCTGGCCATTCATTAAAAGGAAGGCGTTCGAGTGAAGAAAAAAAGTTAGCAATGCCTAGAGGGGTACAGTGGCATTCACAGAGTGATACATTGTATGTCTCACAAATGTGAACACACCTTAGGAAATGATGATATACACTTTCTCTTAATATAGGAATCCTTATATAATATTATTATTCTAAAAAAGACCTTTCCCCTATTTTGTATTTTTATGTTTTTCATGTTTTAGGTTTTTATTTCTGTTGTAAATTACCAATCAAATTGGTAATAGCATACTTTATTGATTGTTGGAAAACAGTTTGTTCAATAGACAGTTATTTTTAAAAGCAGATAAAAGTTAACCAAAGATAATTAAACTCATACACTTAAAACTCCCTCCTTAGAACAGGTAAGTGCAATCGATAAATTTATTTATTCATTATTTTTATAGAAGTCATAGTTTTGCTATTTAACTCTGTGTTTTAGCATGTACCACCTGTTACCCTTAATGTTTTGACACTATACCCCTGGATTTGGACATACTGGTTTTTACCTCTCAAATGCCTTGCTCCCTGACTCTACAATCTGCTATTTAGGGCTCATAAGTTTCATGCCATCTCATCAAAGTGGAGAAAGTTTTCCTTTCACAATGCTTCTTCTCCTATGGGACTGTCAGGATGCCAGCTATGTATGAAGAACTCTCATATTCCATTTGGTCCCTGAATTAAATAGAGAACATCAGTACAGGGACGGCAGATCACAGGGCAAGTTAAAATCCAGTGTTGCCTATCAAATATACGTGACGCAACTGAAGTGGAAACTCTGAACATCACTTTTGTAGATAGGAAATAGACTTATTTGCCTGAGTGCAGAGGATGGAAGATGATGAAGCTCTGATTGCCTTTACTCTTCATCTCATACCTTCAGTCCCAGGGCTGGGTAACTTTGCAACACTGAGTCTCTCTGAGAATGTAAGTGACTGGTGATGGATAGATGTGATACTAATGTCTCCCTTTGTATCCTGGCCTTTCGGTTGCTTGCAATGAGTGGACAGCTAGGGAGTGGAGTTAGGTCCAACCGTGCATCCAACCAAATACTATGTTTACCCCTTTAGTTCAATCCCAGTAATGCTTATTTCTTCATCTGAAGAGGTGCCTTCTGGTACATGTCTCCCAAGAATATTACATTAGAAATAAAGACTTAATTATTATGAGTTTACTTGGGTCTGAGAAATTATCATAAGAAGCATGAGTCTAATTTTTATTTTCTCAGACACATTATTTTTCATAGTGAACCACAGCAGGAATTGAAACCATTTTGTAGTCCTCAAATGCTTAATGAGAACAAGTTTTTATTTGCTTTTGTATTGTATTACTAGTCATAAGTACACAAATTTAATCTCTGGCCAAACAATTACAACTCTTTTTACAAGTCATAAGAAATTATAAATAGTCTAATATATGCTTAATACTAACATTGTGACTAACATTAGTAGTAATTAATCCAGCCATTATTTATGCTTCTGATGAGCTTATAGCAGTATGTAACTGATGCCTCTGGCATTCTCTTGACCATTTATTCCTAATATATACCAATTTGTTACTTTTTTTGATCTAATTACATTGCGTTATAATCATTGGTTTACTAACTTTTCTTCCCTTGAAAATTGTCTTAATTCTCAAAGGACAGGTATTCTACATTTTGCGAGTTTGTTATCACAAATGTTAGGTTTAGAAGCCAAATGTTGTTTTTACTCAGAAAAATAAGGAGGCCCTGGGAGTTTGTCAGAAACAGAATCAGCTTGCTGGAAACCTTTGGGAAACATTTTAAGGAAGCTCTTTAGTTGGTAAAATAACATGACAACAAAAGAATAAATTACATAAGAAATATAAAATGTACTTTTGTCAGCCATAGTAGCACATATAGTTTACTTGCAATAAAATAATGGATATATATATATATATATAATCTCCAGTGTTTAAATGTCATATTATAATAATATTAGAATTTTCTCTTTGCATATTTCAGCAGTGCCAGCATTGTTACATTTCTTTTCAAGCATATAACAGTAATCGATAGTCTAACTTAGCAGAAGTAGGATCCAGTATTTTTGGTTGCTCTAATTGTCACTATCCATCCTTGCTTTACACATTTTTAGTCTTGTGCTTGAGTATTTATTATCTGAAATAAATCCATTCTGTAGACTACAGCATCGTTTTTCAGGTATTCTTCTCCACAAGAATGTGGTATCTTTTAGGTTCTGATTATCCGCTTTTATATCTTAGAGATGAAAGTCAGTGATAAAATATATGGAGCTAAATAGTAAGTTCCAGACACAAGTTTAAAAATTATCCTTTACTCTTACTTCTCTCAGCCATTGTATCCCAATGAAGACACTAAGTACAGCTGATTACACAGAGCTTTACTGCTTTAGTTCAAACTATCGTTGTTTATAAGGCACTTATGCTTCAATAAACCTGTTTTTAAAAAATGAACACAGTAAATACCAATAATCTAGATCTTTCCATTCTATTTCTGTAAAAGTAACATGAGATTTTTTTTAAAAAAATCATTTGATCTTAGTGGGAATTTTGAGATAAGCCCCATGAAAATGATCTTGCCTTCAGCATGGCCTTCCTCTGAACATCAACCTCCTGGTTCAAAGCTTTCAGTGTTTCCTCATTACATATGTGAAAAATTCAAAGACTTGAAATGACATCCAAAAATCTTCGTGATCTGTATCTTGAAATCTCACCATCCCTTTCCTCATACTCAAATATCTCCGTCTTTAATATGCAAAAATCACACCTCTTAGAGGTGTGGGGATATTGGGATGGGGTGCAGGGCAGAGGGGATAAAGGGAGGAAAAAATGGGACAACTGTAATAGCATAATCAATAAAATATACAGAAAAATGCAAAATCATTTGTAATTCTTTGTATATGTCATATCCCCTTGTCTTTGCATATATCGTCCTCTCTCGACTGCCTCGAAATCTTCCAGTACAGTTTGAATTAACCCAAATGTTAACTGTTCTAAGAGCTCTTTGATTCTAAGGTTTCAGTGTTTGAACATCTCCTTTGAAAGGATTTGTACCAGATCCTTAACATTCTTTTTCTGCCTTTGAGTGTGCTACAGGCTAGTGACCCAGTGCACTCCCTTCTCTTTAGTCCATTGTCTGTTGTATGTACCATGAATATTATTAGTACCACAACATAAAGGAATGGTTGATTTACATGCCTGTCTGTCCCTTTAGAAGATAAAAGTCATTGATTTAATTATTCTGTCATATTCATCACTGTATACCTAAACCCTGGAATAGTCTTCAGTAAATATTTATGCATAAAAATAGCCCTATTCTTTATATAAATTGTTCCTAGTGTTTGAAAAATGGAGACTAATGTTCATAAAGCAAAATATCATATTACTTCTATTTGCTACCATAATGATTGTACCATTTAAAAACTAAAACCATAACTTTTATTTCTTTTTTTTAAAGATTTTATATTTTATTTTTCGACAGAGGGAAAGGTAGGGAAAAGAGGATGAGAAACATCAATGTGTGGTTGAACCTCATATGCCCCCTATTGGGGACCTGGCCTGCAACCCAGGCATGTGCTCTGACTAGGGAATTGAACCAGCCACTCTTTGGTCCTCAAGCCAGTGCTCAAATCACTGAGCTATACCAGCCAGGGCATCTTTTTAAGCTCTTTAAATTCCCCATGAACTCTCCACTTAGTAGATTTCTCCACATGTATTATCAGACTAAAGGTAACCATAATTTGAAAACACTGGTAAAAAATTAAAGACACGCATATAAGACAATAGATATTTTTTTCTGGGGTGTAAATATTTTAACATTTTATTATTACATTAGGACAGACATTGTTGCTTTGAGGGACATTTGTTCTCCTTTAAAAAATTGTAGTTCATTTGGAAACTATTTGGTTTTACTTAAATCTGAAAAATCCAATATAATGTAATAAAGAGCCAAATTTCAAATATTAAAAATTAAACCATTCAAAGAAGCAGAGGAAGAGAAATATATTTTACCAAAGATTTAATTTGTCTATAACCAGTGATTATTATTTTGATACCCAAGGGATCCTTACACTTGAGTGTCTTTGAAGTGTTTCTCCCTCCAGTGACTACCGTTGGCCATGTAGGTGGGATGTTCTGATTTTGAATCGAGCCCCATGTGGGTCCCAGTTGTCAGAGCACCTATCTCGAAATTTTCTAAGACCCATTCCAATGTCTCAGACTATTAGGGACTGACCGGTACCTGGTACTGTTTCTCCTTTTCAGCAAAGAGCAACTATGTGACTTGCAAGGTTAGGTACTGTAATGGTTAATTTTATGTGTCAACTTGGCTGGGCTAAGAGAAGCCCAGATAGGTGGTGCAACATTATTTCTGGTTGTGTCTGTGAGAGTGTTGGGAGGAGATTAGCATTTGAATGCATATACTAAGTGAAGATCACCCTCACCCATGTGGGTAGGCATCATTGGATCTGTTCAGGATCTAAATAGAACAAAAATGTAACATGACATATTTTAAAAGTTTAAGAGGTGGAGGAAAGGTGTGTTTTCTTTACTTGAGCTGAGACATCCATCTTCTGCCCTGGAACCTGGATCCCTGGGAACAGGCATGGTGCTGTGGTCCACTGAGCTGGGCTTTGGTGCCTGGGGCCATTGAGATCAGGCTTGGTTCTTAGGTCCATGGGGGCTGGGCTGGTTCCAGGGTCAAAGGGAGCAAAGCTGGAGCATGGATCCATGGGAGTGTGTCTGTATCCTGGGTCAACCAGGGTGGGCAGGGATCTAAGGTAATGGGGTTCAGCTTGGCACCAGGGCAAGCTAGAGCCTGGAGTGGTAGGGGAGGCTTGGCTGGCACTGTGTTGGACCTAGAGCCAGGGTCCACAGGTGTCTACCTGGGGGCTGGATCTGCAGGTGCCAGCCTGTGGCCATGGGGGTGGGGCTGGAGCTTTGGGCCTGGGAACCAGCTTGACATCAGGGTTTACTGTGGTGGGACTCACGCTGAGATTCACAGTGAAATCAGAAGCTCATCTCACTCTCATTCCTTCAAGCCAAGGGTGTTTTTCTCTGTACTGCATAGTTTAATTTGCATGTTTGACTTTAATCAACATTGGCTATGTAATTAAAATATTAAGTATATAATTTAAAGCAAGAGGATACTTTCACACTGATTGTTTTCACAAGTTAAGCACAGTATTGAACTTTTGGTCCTTAATTTTATCTCATAATGTTATTTGCCTCTAGTTATCTCAAATGTAAGGAAGGACATAGTTTGTTAAAATTAAGTTTTCTTCCCCCTTATTTCTTGTAGCAACTGCCATCTAAGAGTCTTTCATTATCATACATTAAATTGCACTCAATTGGAAAATATTGTTAAAAATGGTTTTTCCCCTCTTTTGCTTAATGGAGAAAAAAAGAATTACTTAGTATTATTGTAAGTGAATTCCTTGCTATTCTTCAGGTCATATGCAATTATGTTTTAAAATAGAAAAATGTAATGCAATGTTATATATTCAAATATTTTACATTGCTCTGAATTTCAAAATTTAAGCCCTCCTTTTTAAGTACATATGTAGTGAATTAAGTACCTATTTTTTAAAAAGTTACCATTAAGCTTTCCATTTTATAGAATAGGACATTAGTTGTCACAGTGTTGCCCTTGAGTTTTTTAAAAATACAGTTCTCCTCAGTAGCGTTCTTCCACTGAAAAAGATAGCTAGTTGCTATCTGATTGAATTAACAAAGGAACTTGTGAAGGCTGATAACTAAAATCTTATAAAAATATGAATAATGTCACTACTGTTTTCTCTTACATCATTAAAACACCATGGTTATACATAGAATTTCTCCACACTGTGAGAGTTCTTGTGTGATATATGTAATTGCCACACAATAAATAAATAAACACGATCCTCTTATATTCTACATGGTGCAATTCTAATCATAGAGAATTGGGCTGAGCCCTTAATTTTATTAATGCAAGGTCCAATTTTAGCCTTTATATTATATGACATAACACTAGACAGTTTCCCCTTGGGTCTTGCTGAAGCATCTTCTTCCCTTGATGGGACAGATTGCAGAGAATTGTCACAAATTCTTTGCAGGTCTTTGCATGAGAGTTAGTTTTAATTTTCACCGTCTTTAATCTATATTGGACTTGTTACTCACTTTGACCAGTGGCATGTGGTAGAAGTGATGTTGTATGAGTACGATGCCTAAGCCTCAAGAAACATTGCAGAATTTGCACTCTTTGTATTGGAAAGTGTCCACCAGGAATAAGCCCTGGCTAGCCTTGCAAGGATGGGAGACCTTTGGAGCAGAGGTGTCAGCCACAGCGGTGTTCCCAGTTGAAGGTCCAGATGTGTGAAGTGAACCCAGGCAGTTTCACATGGAGCAGATATAGGCCATTGCTGCAGAATCCAGCCCAAACCGTCAACCTGCAGAATCAAAAATAAGTGAATCTTTTTAAACCAACAAGATTTAGAAAAGCTTTTTATATAGCAGTAGGCATTTAATACACTTGTTTGATATCTTTGTTTCCCTTATACCACTGTAGTTATTATCCTGTAGTCATTTTTGTTGATTTTTCCCTATTACTCTCTTTTTTTGACATGTTGTCTTCTCCATCACTGTCTTCATGATCTTATTTTTGTCAAATGTCCTGAAATACCATCAAGGTGCTGCATGCTGACAAGTACTACTCACACACACACACACACACAAAATATACCTTTCTAGGTTCATGTAACCAAATGTTTATTTCCACTTAGATATCCAAGAGCCATCTAAACTTCAAATGTTCAGTACCATACCCCTAGTTTTCCTCTCCAAGTCTGCTCTTCCATGAGTCTTGCTCTACTAAGTAATTGGCAACTCCCTTATACTAATTCCTCTCAAGAGATTGACTTCTCTTTTCTCTCACATCTACAGCCAGTAGAACAACAAATCTTGTTGGCTCTATCATAAAGTTACTGTCTATAATCTTGTCACTTCTGACACTTCCAACCTACCACCCTGGTTCAAACCACCATCACCTCTCACCTGCAACATCTCTCTAAATGATCTCCCAGTTTACCTTCTTGTGGCATAACTCCCTTTCTGCCATATCCTTCAATCTATTCAAGACATTATTGTCATTCTGTTAAGATCTAAGTCAGATTATGCCTCTGATCTCCTTAAAACCTTTCACTAACTCACAAAGCTATACATCATCAGTGCCTCCACAACTTTTTCACCAAACCTGATCTTACTCTAGTTGCCCTGGCTATACTCCATCTTGAGTGTTACTCCCTCTTCCATCAATTGCCAAGAACGAGTACAACTTGCTGTTTACCCTGCCGAGAACTTTCTTCTACCATGATGATGGATCATATACTCACTGTCTTTCAGTCTTTGCTTGAATGTTACAATCTCAATAGGATTTCTCCTGACCACTTTCCCTGAAATTGCATTGCATTCCCCATTCAACACTCTATTATCTGTCTTTTCTGTTTCATTTAATTTTCAAGCTATTTACTACATCCTAATCTACTGAGGTAGATATAGATAGATAGATGTTAGATAGATAGATCGATCGATAGACAGATGATAGATAGATAGATAGATAGACAGAGAGATGATAGAGAGATGATAGATGATAAATAGATGATCGATAGATGATAGATAGATAGATAGATGATAGATGATAGAATTTTTCTTGTTTCCCCAACTAGAACATAAGTTCTATTAGAACAGGAACTTTTGTCTCTCATTCACTGTTCTGTGCCCACTGCTTGGAATAATGACTGACATATAAGAGGTGCCTACTATTTCTTGAGTAAAAACTGTAGATTAATGAAAGTAGCTTGAACCATAAATATAGGTCAATCTCTAAAGAGTAACTGCAGTTCAAGGTGATTTAAAAAATTCTATGGTCACATTAATGATTTATTAAATCAGTAAAGCATTAATTACTGAATTAGCTTAGAGTGCTCATGAACTCATTGTCTACTTATTAAGATACAGTGATTGAAAAATGATTTTTAATATTATGTAATATTTTTTGTTTTACCTTTTGATTTTACCCTATTATTTCTATTTTATAGGCTATATGAACTTAATCTGTGTATCAAATTTTCTATCCCACATCAAAGACATCATTCCTCTGAGGTAAAGCCTTATGGCCAAACACTCCAGAAAGACTGCCGAGCATGCCATCTTTTGATATTGCAAGTTGTAGCTTCAGTCTCAAGCACAAATTGAGTTATTTGGATTTTTGTTATAGATTGTATCTCCTCTTGCATTGTTAAAAAAATCACAATATGGTGTTAAAAAGCAAATCTTGAAGACAGACCAACCACTGTTAAAATCCTAGTGTCAAGAGAAACCAATGCATTAGTGTGGGTAATTTATTGAATTTTTTTTCTGTAAAGTAGAAAAAAATCATACTTACTTTATAAACTTACTGTGAGGATTAAATAAGGAAATAGATATTGAGGGTACAAAATGCTCTTTATACAAAAATTATTGTAATGTTTTTATAACCTGTAAAGTGGGAAATAAAAATATTTTTGTTGTAATAATTATGCAGAAAACTCTCGCAGTTTTCTCCACTCTCTTGGGTAATGTCTCTCTACCTCCAAACTCCACCCATTAAAGTTCTGAGAAAGTTAATATCCATAGAGTAAATATTCTATGCAGGTATTTCCAATGAGAATCACAGTAACTTATGTCATTATGCAGCTAAAATCCAGTCTGTTTGGTAGCAGAGTCAAGAGATGTATTTGAGAACATGAGAACATTCGTGATTTGTAATAAAATAACATATCACGCAACAACCTAAGGAAAAATCATGGTACCACAGCTAAAACTATCTATTAACTGGATTGTTTCCAGTTTGAAGCTATTATAAATGCTGTCTTTGTGAGGATATATGTTTTCATTTCTCTTGATATAAATATTTAGGAGTAGAATTGCTGATTCCTACAAGTTTATGCTTAAATTTTAAGAAACTACAAAACTGTTTTGCAGAGTGGCCATATTGTTTACATTTTCACCAAAAATATAGGAGGACTGCGGCTCTGTTTAATTTATTTTCTTGATATAGGTCTACGCAGACTTTCTATTTTCTTTTTTGCATTCACTTCTTTCTAGGAATTTGTTCATTTAACCTATATTGTCAACTTATTGGCATAGATTTTTACAATAATAGGCTCTTATGACTTTTTAATTTATGCAGTTTCTGTAGTGATGCCCTCTTTTATTTTTCATTCTTGATTTTTGTAATCATTATTTTGTTTTCTAGTCACTGTAAGTGAAGATTTATTAATTTTGATATTTTCAGAAAATCAACTTTTGGCTTCATATTTTTTTGTTTTCTATGTCATTAATTTCTGCTCTGATCTTTATTATTTCTTTTCCTTTATTCTTTGACCATATTTATATAGCTGCTTTAAAAATTCTGTTTACTATGCCCAATTCCTAAGTCCATTGTGAGTCAGGTTAAATTGACAGTTTTATCCTTAGTTCCTGTAAGATTTTTCTGTTTTTGCATATCTGGTATTTTTGTTGTGGTTGAAAACTAGACATTTATATAATATTTTAGCCACTCCAGATTATGTTTTATTGTTCCCTCTCTATGTACAGCCATTGGTGTCTCTGATCAATCTTTTATTCTTAATTTCTTTTTTCGTTCTGGAACCTTCATTAGTCAACCCTTTGTATAGATTTGTCACCATTTACTTCTTTGGGTGGAGGTTGCAAGGCTGCCATCTTCTGCTGAAGTGTGGGGCTGGGACATGCATGCCATGCTGTGGTCTGTCGAAGTCTCCTTTGACCTTTGCTGTTTACCAGGCTCCCTTGGGCCTCCCCTGTGCAAGTGCAATTTCTCAGTCTTGCTGGAACATATGGAGAGATTATTTCAGCCTTTCTAGAGCTTTCTCATTTTCTAAATCTCCCAGTTAATTTTCTGGCTAGTTGACTTCTTGTTTTAAATAAAGATATTCTAGAATGTTCCCAACAAAATCTGCCATTTTTATTTGGTATAACCATGGGTTTTCAGATCTCTGGTTTGAGATTGAATTGCCCATTTCTGACACCAAAGTTGCTGTTTTGTCTTGTTTTTTCCTCATTTTTCTTTTTCAGCCAGCTTCAGTCTGGTAAAGCTACAATTTACAACTTGCAGGTTTAGGATGGGATGATTGGTGCAGCCTCCAGCAAAAAGACCACGATTCCAACTTTTCCCAGTTTTTCAAAGAGAAAAGCTTCTCCATGAGTTTTCTAATTTTGATTGATTTCCAGCATCCTCAAATAACAGTTTTCGACAAACTTTGCCTAATGTTATACTTGTTTTCTGCAAAGTAACCAAATTTGCGACCTCCTCGGGAACTCTTATCAGAAGGCCCTCTTATGACTTCATTGTGAAAAACTCAAATGTGCTCCATTATCAAGAATAATCTCTCAATTCTGTGCTAGAAGTTTCGGGATTTATATGGTAAACACAGATACAGGTTATAGACAAGATTTTCAGGTGTTTGAACTTCCATGATAATTGGGTCATATTAAATTTTTATAGACTAGCTTATTGCCTGCTATGGTATCACTAAACTAAGGAAGTTAAGAACAGGAGTTATAAAAGAAAAATCAACTGTCCTACTGATTTGGATTCAGCATATCTCTGTGAAGCACATATCTTCAGTTTTGAAACTACTAATGGAAAATAGTGTTCCAAAACTTTAAGCTTTAGAGTAAGATGTTCTTATCTGAAAAGCAAGTAAATTATACAGACTGTCAAATTTCTACTGAATTACTTTTCTTTTTTTCCTAGTTGACTATGCCTCTGGCTCTTTGCTCCAACTGTAAAGTATGGGGTAGAAAAAGCAAAGATAAAAGTCTGATTGGTCAGAACCAGAAAATAATTTCAAGAATTTAAGTGAGTCTGCCAAACTCATGTTGTTGTTTTTTTTTTTTCAACTGTTCTCTCTTTTCTTATAATTTTCTCTCTTGGTGCTATCAATAGAGGGAAACCTGTTGGCAGAAACCCAGATTGTCCCTCTAGCTCTTCCACTGCTGTTCAGTCACGTCTCAGGTTCACTCCCTTGAGTAGACATTGAACAGGCCGCAGACCGGGGCTTGGGAAGTCTAGTGAAATGAGTAAAGCAGCTGGCAGAACTGGTATCACCTCTTCTTAACCTGAGCTGATTCTTTTCAGGTGTTCACCCATAAGATAGCATTGTGAAGTCACCTTTTAGGGATCATCTTAAGCAAGTTATAAAGTAATACTTCTAGGACTTTAATAAAATGGATAAATTCAGGGAAAAATGAGTGAGCAGAAAAGTATATTTTTCTTCCATCCGAGATTGCCAGGGGTTGCTTTTCTACAGAGTAAGAAACCATCACCTTTCAATGTTTGCATTTCCCATCAATGCGTCTTACTGTACTGATGACTGTTTTAAAAACCAGCTTCATTTTTAATTTGTTTTGTTTTTCTCATAAGGAAAAATCAGGTTTCACTTTCCACAAGTGAGAAAGTGCTGTTTCCCTACTTTCTACTTTTCAAATAACTACCTATGATGGCATGGGCTGTTTGAAATTCCTGTAAGGTTCAGCCCTTCCATCCTCTTAATCCTTGCGGCAAGCACTTAACTTTCTCTCCTTAAGTTCTAGACAACTAGATACCATGGGCCGTGTAGCTGGGGAACATGGTGAGCTCTTAAGGTTGATTTACAGTTTACTGAAATTACCTATGAATATGCTATTTCTTCCTCATTACGAGGAAGCACTTCCTTTCAAATTACCAAGGTTTCGGAGTGTACCAAACAGCAAAGGAAACACCGCCTGGACAACAGTGTGACTATAAACCCTTTCTATTTCTTTTAATAAATGTAGAAAAACTGTGCCACAAAGAAAGAGCTAGCCATGAATTTGTTGGAAGTTATAATTTGAATTTAAGTCATTTTGTCAGCTACACACACTCATTCAACATGCTACTTTATCATCTTGGGAAAATCATCTTCCTCCTTTGACTTAATAGTAAAACAACGGTGTTGATTCACATTGCAGGACACACTGTTAGTTTCAGAGAAATAATGTGTAATAATTACAATGCACGTATAGTTTTTTGGTCTGAGCCAAGCAGTGCTGAACAGGAAATCATATCATTTATCACTTTCTCTTGTGAAAGATTTTTCTCTCCCTTTGCCTGCTGCTTGTTTACAGTTAGCAGCAGCAGGTGGGGAGGCAGAAGCAACTCACTGCCTGCCCTGCTTCAAATTGATTTATATAATTCTCTACAAAGCAGACGATATCTATGATGGATGTGCTGTTTAATTAGACTGTTGTAAAAGCTGTAATTACATCTACTAAGTGCACTTTTATGTCTGCATACATAAGCAACTTCAAGGAACGTTAATTATACTCCATGAGGCATTGTCTGGGCTTCTGGAATTGGTTTTTGGATATACATGTGAGTCTTCTGGGTTTTTATTTTGTAATCAATAATGACTTCTAAATGAAATGATCTATTAAAAAATATCCTTAGAAAATACAGAAGGCAAGGGTAATAGAAACAAAGAGATCTTTAATATGAACTATGGCTTTTTGGAAACAAACATTATGGATTCCACAATTTAAACTAAGCCACTTAAAACATCCATTTAGAACATAAAAAAAAACTATCTGATATCCCAATCTGTTGAAAAGCTTATAAGGCGTTAGCAGTAGAGTCTAAAGAGCTAATGGTGTTCACTATCCTCAATTTAGACTAACATTTGTGTCATGTTCTTACCCTCTTCATGATCCATTAGTAAAATGGCTTTGCCCTGTTGCATGAAATAAAAGTGATTTATTTTAAAGTTGCTATTAGTCTTTGGACTCCTGCTGTATCTTCAGTTGTTAGAGAGCTATTGTAACCAATAGAAATCCCTTCTACATCTGAGGTTGATGAAAAACATTTGCTAAAAGGCTAAATAAAATTAACACGAACAATTCAGAGATTCTATGTAAATGAGCTGCTGTTCTTGTATTGTTCTTGTTTTTAAATTTAGTTTGCTTTGCAATCTATCAGTAGCACTGGTAGGCAAGCTATATATGTGGTGTTACTAAACAGAAGCTATTTATAAATAGAAATATTGCTATTTAATATGTCTAGATAATCTTACTTTTTTGAAACAAAACAATATAATTTAAACAAAGCAAACAAAATAATTAAAAAACCCATCTGGAGACCTAATTTATATTCTCTATGTTATTGTTTTCATTAAATCTTTTAATATTGCCTTTTAGCCCCATCCTCAAACTCCCCCCTCCTCAGACATTGCACCGTCTCTTCTACACCATGACACCGTTACCTTAGGGTTCTGGAAACCTGCTACCAAGAAGTTTTAAAGCCAGTATTTTTGGCAGTATTTCTATGCTTAAGGACAGAGTTTTGAATTGCCAGTAGATTAACCTGATTTACTTTGATACGCATCAATATGAATAATCATTAAAGCTATAAAAACTGATAGCAACCCCATCTTCCAAAATTAATTATATTTTACTAGGTTCACTTATGTTTCTCCATGCTGAGTATTATTATAAATTGAATAGGTTATAGTGGAACATAGGAAGCAGAGCTTGATTTGACAAACTTCATTATTATATGTCCCAGGTCTCTGCCAACATTGTCCTCACAGGTACAGATGTCCAGTTTGAGAATAATTAACTGTGTTGATAAAAAAATTGTATAACTAATAGTTATCTTTTTTCTTCTATGTTTTAATTTGATTTTGTTGCATTGTATTATGCACAAGAGCTTGAGTTTGAAATAGCTTTATGAAAATTAAAAGCACATCCAATGTGCTTTAATTTAAAATGTATTTAATTTAAAACTAGAACAAAGCTTGTTGCTTTGGACATTTTTTCTTTATGATCCTATTTTCTAAGTCTTTCATTAAGGATCATAAAATCATAACCAATGCCCTGGCTGGTTTGGCTCAGTTGGTTGGAGTATCATCCCATAACTGAAAGGACATGGGTTCGATTCCAGCACAGGGCACACACTTAGGTTGTGGGTTCGCTCCCCAGTCTGGGCATGTAGGGAATGCAACCAATTGACTCTCTCACACTGTGTTTCTCTCTCTCCCTTCCTCTGTCTTTTGAAACAATGAAAAACAAAATGTCCTCAGGTGAGGATAAAAAAATAATCATTACCGAAGTGGTTTTACAAAGATATTTCACAAAATAAAATGTTCAATAATAATTGACTAAGAATAAAACATTTATAAATCAGTGAGTTTATTTTAAGTTCACAAGTTCATAGTCAATAAACATTTATAAATCAGTATATTTACTTTAAGTTCACAAGTTCATAGTCAATCTATTTTGGAAAGCAGCATGTCTTAATGGTTAAAAAAGCGGGTCTTGGAGCCAGATTTCCTGGGCTTAAATTTTTATTGTAAGACTTATTAGCTGTATGTCCTTGGGCAACTTAGCTTTCTAAGATTAGGTTACGAATTAAGAAATGAGGACAAATAGAACAACTTCATAGTGTTTATATATTAGTCATAGCAAACGTTTTATAAATGGCTCCTAAAATTAACTGCAAAATAGAGATATTATTATAAGACATGTAATTCTCAGAATTGCATTCATGTATTTGTTCTTTTGCAATTTGTTTCTTTAATAGCGTTATACTATTTTAAATGACATTTCCAGTATTTGCTGAGCACCTGTTCTAGACCAGACACAATGTTCTATATGGTGAGAAAAGAACAGTAAAAAAAAACGAGGAAAACTTATGTTTTCAATGAATTAATGACTGCAGTGAATCATGGGCCAGTTGAGACCTAAGGATAAGCTGAAAGAGTAAAGGTGCCATTTCTCTCAATCTATAACAAGAGTCATGTTGCTTATCAGAAGACCTGCCACATAGTAAGTGCTCATTAAGAATTCACTATATTTTTTATTCCATGTCCTTTTTTGCAGATAGCATTATGAAGTTCTTCTTACTGAAAGATGACATTTTTATAACTTTTTAATTTTCATAATTCCTGAAACCTAGTTATACTAAAGTCAGACTTATTTTTCTTCCTTCTTAATCTGATATCCAAAAGAATGATACAAATGTGATCTCTTCCCATCCCAGTAGTTTGCCTGCATTTCTTCTTTTGAATCTGCCATCTCCCCTCAGAACAAACCTTTAACGAGTTAAGCCTCAAAAAACTCCGAAGTTCCTCAGGGATGGTAGCTTTTGTAGAAAGAATGATAGGTACCTAAACATAGCCTAGATTATTTACATTTTATTTCTATTCCACTATTATCACCAATGTTATTTATATTATTCTTTGTTCCTAATCTATAGCTAAGTAGTTAAACTCAAGTACTACACAGAAATAAATAAGATTCCAGTGATGTTCTATATGTTCAAATACAGTCTTCATATACTTGGCCAAAAAAATTATGGTGTTTATTATAAGTTTCAACATAATATGCCTATGGCTTATTTCCTGAATGACAAATAAAATCTCTCTTAGATTCGGCTAATAACCTTAGTAAGTCAGAAATCATGCATTAAGTATTCATTGGTTTTGACTTTATTAACATGTGTGAGAACGGAGTCAATGTTAAACAAGCTGGAGGGCATTTCCAGAAGGCTTAGGGAGTGTGGTCTTCAGAGACACCCCAGAAGCTAGGTTTATCTCCTTTCTATGTTCTCCTGCTCAAAACTAGAGCTTGTTGCTAAATTAGAGAGACACAGAAGACTTCAGAGTATGATTTGCATTATCTTAACTCTGTGGAATTAACAGGATTGCTGATATTTCTGAGAGCCTTGGGGCTAAGAATAGGAAGTAGTCTGTCTTCTACATATATTATAAAATAACAAATAGAGAAAAGAAATAAAAAATAAATCTTTATCTTATAACATTAGTTAACATTCAAATGAACTTTGCTGGGGCATCTATGAGTGGAAGACATTTTTTTCCCATTAAACCATCCATTTCACTATATATTCATAGGAAAATATCTGTTCTACATATCTCCCTCAAACCATCAAAAACAATGTTGAAAAGATTAAAGACATTATTTCTCATAGTTGGAAGAGAATCCAATTGTTCATGAGAAAAGCAGGTAGATTAGCAGAGACATCATAAGAGGGTTAGCTCTAATGATGTTTGAAATCCACAGGAGATTGAAAAAATAGGAAAGTGTCCAACATATCAGACACTTATCATGTACTAGGAACCATGCTAGCTGCATTGACAAGTTTATGTCACTCATGGAAGTATATGGTTAATGTTTGCACACCCCCGTTGTTTTCTTATATTCAGCATACAAATACATGGAATAAACAAAGTTAAAAAACAGTCCATGTCTTCACAGAGTTGAGAATCCAATGGTAATTCTTAATCTATGTTTAGTAATATAGGTTTAAAATTGACCATTGTTTTTAATAAAAGGTTGATAGCTATGTTCACGTGTTCTAACTTTAAGACCCATCCAAACTCCAAATCCCTTTGTGGCAATTGCCATGCGAAGTAGTGTTTCTAGAGGCTTGCAGAACAGGAAACAAATATTAGATTCTTTAAAATGAATCTCTAATTCAACTTTTCACCATGGCTACCCAAACAATTATCCCAAATTTTGAGATGAATCAGCTGTATTCTCAGAATAAAAATAATATCACAAAAAGTATAGAGACGTTTGAATCTCTAATTAAGTTCCTCAACTTATTTGGAATTACTTGGGTGTTTCTTTTTGAGAAGAATGATTTTCATATATCCCAAACTTTGGTCAACCTTGCATTTCTATGTGAAAGAGCAGACCATTTTGAACTCTTTCTAAAATGTGTTTTAAACTCTTCTCCAAGAAACTAAACCACATAGCATTTTATTCATTAGGTTCAGGCAGGATGATAAAAGAGAATTTTTAAAAATCCCCTAGTTTTCTTGAAATAATCTGGCAAACGTTTTTTCTCTGAGGTTGGCATTTATTACTGCTGGCATATTAACACATTTTAAAAGCACAGAAGTTTACACACATATCATCTAGCAAAGTCTTTATCAGAGAGACAAGTACTTTCGGAGCTGTGACAGGAAAACTCTTCACCTCTTGCTGATTATGAATCCCGGTGACATTCTGAACACTTTAATTTAATGACTTTTTTGTGTCCCCTTTGCTCTAGTGCCCTGTTGATTGACAGTGATCTACAGCTCACAAAGCTGAAGCTCGGATAGAATGATGAGGGGCTGTTCTCTTCCCTTTCCTAACACAGTGTCTTTCATCTCCTTCTCTATTCTCTGCTCATTGTTCATCTTCGGCATCATCAGTCACCATGCAGTGCAGTTTACAAATACAGGTGTGACAGAAGAGAAAAAAAAATTGTCAATCCAATAATATGGAGTTTATCAAATACCTGCCAGGCTTGAAACCTCCTCTTAATGCTCCTGTCAGAGCCAGATCAGAACTCAGATAACAGTTTCTCTTTAAGAAGTGAATAGATTTTTTTCCCCTCTCTCTTTGATGACCTACATCGACTGAGATAGTTTATTCAAGACCTTGATCTCCTTTTGTTGGACAGATACTGATCAAATTCTGGGAAGCAAGAAATGAGATCCAGTGACGCCTGGATTTCTCTCTTTTAGAACTAACAAACACATGGTCTATGAAGAAAACTCATGTAAATACTTGGCTCTCTGGAAAATACAGTTTAATGAAAATTACTAGGTTTGAAATGGAAATAGAGTAAACTCATTGTGGAGTATTGTATTTCTACTTGAAGTTTTTGCTCCATACAGCTGAATGAATAATTGCCACAATAATAAACCCCAATTGTTTTATAAATGCCTTTATTTTTGTGATTAATCTAGATTCAATTTTGATTGAAATTAAACTTAATAAGATATTCATGCAGTTCTATATATTTTATATGCTCTTATGCAGAGATTTTTTGCTAAAAATTGTGTGACACAATTTTAAATATAGTAATCATACCACACGTTTTTTCAGAACAGTTGTACAAAGCAAATCATGTAATGTATGAATGTGACCTTGCCCAGGACGCAGTGCAGTGTAGGTCCTCAATTACTGGTAGCTATTGTCACTATGATTTAATTGTTATACTATTGCTGAAATCCTAAGACACTATAAATTTACTGAAGTGTAAATAAAATTGTAAAATATAATGCCTGCAAAAGTAAATGCACGTTGAAACTAATATAATGTTATATGTCAATTACATATCAATTTAAAAAGTAACCTACACATATAAAACTACTTTTATAAAGACTTATACCTAATAATATGGTTCAGTGACCAGAGGTAGAATAAATCAGTATTTCTAAGTTAATTAATACTGTCTAATTGGGTATAGCACGATTGCCCTTGATATGGGACTGGAAGAATTTAGGATATGGGAAGTGTCTTGCTGCCCCAGATTTGAGGGCAATATTATTAAAACCTACATACAGCAGGAGGAAAATTATTTTTAGTACAGAACGAAAACCTGGATTAAAAAAGACTACATTTCTCTCTGGTAAATTTATAAAATACATTATTATAGATATATGTGAACAAGTACAGATTAAAAAAAAAACATGATAATAGTGGGTTAAGTAAAAAAAAAAAAAAAAGAAAGAAAGAAAGAAAGAAACAATACCAGTCTGAATGTCTGTCAACTCACTAATTTATTCGGTCATGCAGTAAAAGTTGTTTGAGTGCTTCTAGTGCAACAGGCATTGGAAATTAGGAAACAGATACAAGGATCATTAAGGCAAAGTAGTGTGTTTTATGATTCTTTTTCATTTTTGGTTATTAACAATCTTGAAGAGCATGGTTCAGATTGTGATAGGCCGTGGTTAAGCCTGTTGTACAGACATCTCATGGAAACCTCGTAGCAGGGCAATATGTGCAAACCAGAAGTGAAGTTATTATGAAGCTGTCATGCAGCAAAAGTTATATAACTGGAACCGTATGAGATCACCAAACTTGACATTTCCCTGTCCAAAAGGCCCTAGGGGTCCTCATCCACTCGTCCCATCTCTATCCACAGTCTTCCATGCATCTTTTGCCTTACTTGTTAGTGTAAATAAAACAGGAGATGTAGCCTCCAAGCATTAAGCCTGGCCAAGTTTCCATGGCCTTCATGCATCTTGATTTGACTACAGTTTTTGATAAAGTTCAATCATATTTTTACGTATCATAAAATAGGGAAAATAGTTCCTGTTTGATTGTATAGTGGGCCTATTGCCTAGAGAGCAGCTTTCTCCAAAGGGAATTAAATGACGTCTGCAATGAATTGGACAGAGCTCTCCAGAGGCAGAACCAAAACATATCCCCTGTGAGAAGGAGGGGCTGCTGTGCTCTTGTTTGCAGATGAAGATACTGAGGGCGAGAGGGAAGTTCAGCAGCTCCTCAGAACTCACAGATTTGGCAAGTGGGGGACTCATCTGGTCATTTAAACAACAGTCTGTTTCCCTCATGCTAATGCATGAAGTTCACATGTCAAACTTCAGGTTCCACAAGACAGAGAATACAGTAACAAATAGAGAAACTGAAATATTTTAGTCTATAAGAACAAGATAGAATCACAAATTAGACCATGGCTTTGTTGTTGACGCTCCTGATACATAAATGTATCTACATGCTGACTTAAGAAAAAAATTTTACTTTAAGATTTATTTTTTCTCATAATTCAGGCATATTCTCATAGTTTTCTTCATCTTGAAATATTTTACTTATTTTATAGCAGTCTTTAATATATCTGTCATATCTTCAAAAAGTTTATTCTAATTTTACCTGACACTTTATTTCTCTAGTGTCTTTAGGATGGAGGTTGTAAAACATGTTCACAGGCAGTGGAATAAAAAATAAATGGCACAACTATTAAAAAGTAAAGGGAAAAAAATGAAGAAAAAGTTCATGGAAAACAACTTAATTTAATTTTGTCATTTAAATTACATAGCAATAATTTGAAACTGAGTTTAAATGAAAGGACAAGCAATTTAGATAAAAAACAAGCTATTTTATCTAAAGGGGTGAGAGCTGAGTGCTAACAATCGTATTCTTTGGGTTCAAATAAGAGTTCATCATTGGAAGGCAAGTGAATATATATTACTCTTCATGCAAGAAAGAACAAGTGAAAATGTATCGCTATCCAAGGAGGAACATTTTCATTTAGACATAAGAGCAACTCACAATGTATTGGGTTGGCCAAAAAGTTCATTTGTTTTTTCTGTAAAATGGCTCTAATTGTGCTTAGTTGTCTTAAACTTCATTTGAAGCAATTTTGTTAGATTTTATTGTGACAGCTGTCAGATCAGCATGCATTAAAAAAACATCAAACTTGGTGAATTTTTGTGCAGCCATTTCAATATTGAAGATGGAAGAAAATATGCCATATTTTCAGTGTATTGTGCCTTATTATTTCAAGAAAGGTAAAAAATGCAAGTGAAATGCAAAAAAAGATTTGTGCAGTGTATGGAGAAGGTGCTGTGACTGACTGAACATGTCAAAAGTGGTTTACAAAATTTCTTGGAACTATTGACATTTTGGCCAAATGATTCTTTGCTGTGGGGCTGTCTTGTGCATTGGAAGACATTTAACAGCACCCCTGACCTCCACCCACTAGAAACCAATAGTGGGAAATAGCTGACATACTCAAAATATCCAGATCAATAGTTATTGGTGAAAGTGAAAAATGTGTCTTTTATTTTAAGGAAAAAAACTAAATGTACTTTTTGGCCAACCTGATATATGAACTTTTAAAGTTTCCATATATTAAGGGTTGTATAATTGCAATGTTTTGAGAACTTGGGTAGTAGAATAGAACAAGATTATTACTACAATACATTTATGACCTTTAATATCAAGTGAATATCAGTGCTACCCTGCAGTATCTTTCAGTTTCCCTGGCTAGGACACTTCCACAGTGGTTATTTCAAATACTCTACACTTCTTTTAAAATACAAACTCTTCACAGAAAACTACCTTCCATCCTAGTTTCATAGATAATATCAGATAGCATCTGTCTGACTTTTCAATCATGAAATTGGCTAAAAACAAAATTTTATACACAAATTTTTCTGAAGCACTTATCAAATGTTATTAACTTGCAGCAAGGAAAACAGGATTGCAACAAAAATTTTGCCATTTCTAGGAAGGGTATGAAAAAAAATTCCATTTCTGAGAGGATATGAAACATTTCACTTATATAAATAAGGAGCTAGTTTTTTTAAATAAGATATTTTTTCACTTTTATTTCACAAATTTCAACTTGTGTGTGAATGTTATATGTCCATAATAGTTTTTTTCTTAAAGATCTGATTTATTTATTTTTAGAGAGAGGGCAAAGGAGGGAGAAAGAGAGGGAGAGAAACATCAATCTGTGGTTGCTTCACACTCGCCCCCTACTGGGGACCTGGCAACCCAGGCATGTGCCCTGTCTGGAAACGTACCTGTGACCCTTCGGGTCACAGGCCAGCACTCAATCCACTGAGCCACACCAGATAGCGTATACGTCCGTGATAGTTTTTGCAAAGAGTATCAGGAGCAAGACAGTACAAAACTGTATCTGTATATTTTATTAGAAGAAAAACAGCACGTTGATAAAGCAGATATTAAGGATATATCTATATGTGAAATTAGAATTATGAGGCCTTATACCCCAGGATTAGCAGAGGATAGAACCAGCTAATAGGAAAGCATGAATTGAGATCAGGTAGAAATCACAGACAGGGCACCAAGCAATAAGCTATGGTTTTAAACAAGCCCCCATTAAAGATTTGTTTTAGGCTGAAAAGATGAAGGATCCAAAGTTTGCTTATTCATTATATTGCCAATGAAACATTTCCTTTGACAAACCTGTGAATTAACTCGGCTCAGAGAATCCCTCTTCCCCAGAATTAACAGAGATGGAAGATACTCTCTCCCTTTTAACTAGACTTTGTGATCCCTCCTGCTCCTGGTTTGCTTCTCTCCTTGAAATCACAGCCAATTTTTGAAGGTGCTTTCTCTACCCTTACCACACACACTAAATATTCTTTCTTATGTCATTACTGCTGTCTCTTTTGCTAAATTTTAATATATGTACATATCTACACAGTTTATTTGTATATGATCTCAACCATTTTATTACTTGAAGACTAATTAGCATTGACAGTACACAATTGTGTCAAACCTCTCTTCCAATATTACCTAAAATCCTAAAATCACAGTAGTTCTTTAATCTCTAAGTGATTTGTTTGGTAATATAAACTTGTATTTATCATATCCTCTCCTCTCACCCCAGTGCTTCCTCTCTATTCTTTTTTCTCCTGATGGTTTTTTTTCTGCCTTTACAGGAAGCTTTACTTTTTCACACAGCAGGAGGCTGACTCCAGTGGCTCCCACGTCCCCCTTCTTTTCCAGCAAAGAGGCATTTTCCTTCTAGTTCTGATTCTGGACTGAAGGTCCTGGGAAAGTTTTCTAATTTTATAGCCTCAGTTCAGATACCTTTTCTTGTGATTTGCAGAGTCAGAATACAAAATGACTGCCAGCCTTCACTAGACCCATATTATAGAAAGGGTCGCTGTCTGATGTCCAGAAAAATAAAGGGTGCTACTTGAAGCAGGCCCCCACTACGATGCCCAGCACGGATCTTGTCACCACACTTCTAGATCTCATACTAATTCCAGCTTCACTCGTGTCACCCACGAGACCTAAGGTGTAATTAAGTACCTCATCTATTTTCTCTGATGGCAAACTCTACTCACCTCAGTTTTAACACTTTTTACATTACATTGACATTTGCGAGTTTTATTTGTATACTCCATTAAGTTACAAACTCTGAAGATGAGGGAACGAAACATCCCTATGTTGTTTGTTGCTATAAACATGAGTGGTGGCACAAGGCTTAGCATGTAGTAATTACTTAG
This sequence comes from Mormoops blainvillei, assembly GCA_004026545.1. Lineage (NCBI taxonomy): Eukaryota > Metazoa > Chordata > Mammalia > Chiroptera > Mormoopidae > Mormoops > Mormoops blainvillei. The sequence goes on along the minus strand of PVJD01002405.1, from coordinate 172,611 downwards.
CATTTGTTTAATAAGAAATAGGTGAGTGAATAATCTCTGCCTTGTTGTGATTTTGTTAAATATATACTGATCATGCTCAGGTCTAGTCCCTTTCTGCTAACCTCAATTCTCTAATCTTACTTAGATGATTTCATGCAAATTGTAGTCTTAATTGTTACCTATGCAGATTCACAAGTTTATATTTCTAAACTTATTTTTTATATTTGTACATTACCAATCTTTTCTTTGAGCTCCCTCTCATATAACTGGTTTCTTAGTTGCATCTTAAATATTAATACATCGCAGCCATCTGAATTCATGATCTTCCCACTCCATAACTTCCTGAATGTTGACCTTAAGTGGGTTATTTTCTGGTGCTTTCCATTACAGGTAATGGCATCACTAACTCTGAATTTACACAAACCATCAACCTAGGATTCATTCTTGGTAACTCCTTCTGCCTTCCTACATAACCATTCTTATCAATTTTCCTCCAAAATATTATGTACATATTCCTTACCACCACTTTAATCCAAACTACTCTCATATGTACTTGGGCTGTTGCAATCGGTTAATATCTATTATATGCCATCTTTGTGTCTAATGCGTCATCCTCAAAGCAGCAGGTATAACCTTCTTCAAAGTGCAAACCTGATCATATCATTCTCTTTCTTAAATACATTGATGTATTTATGCTAGTGTTTTAAAACTTGCCCACAAACTATTTGATACTCTTTTTTTTTAGAGGTGGAACCTCATTTCTCTCCTGAGTGTAGGCTTGACTTAGTGAATTGCTTCTAAGAATAAAATAAAGTGCCAATGATGATATGCAGCTTTGGAGACAAGGTCATAAATGTCACTACAGTTTCCTATTTACTCTCTTGGATCACTTGCTGGGGCAGGGGAGTTAGCTGCCATGTTATGAGAACACACAAATGGCTTATAGAAAAGTCTATGTGGCGAGGAAGTGAGACCTCCTGCCAACAACCATGTGAGTGAACCCCAGGGAAAGCAGCTCTTCTAGTTCTAATCAAGCCTTTAGACGTCCACAGCCCCGCTGACATCCTGTCTGCAAAACAGGAGAGATCCTGACCTGGAACCACCCAGATCTACTGCTCCCAAATACCTCATTAACAAAAAGTGTGAAAAAAATAAACATTTCTCATTGTTATATTATGAAGCAAATGGTAACAATGACAGCATCCAAAGAATTAAGCTTCTTACATCATCTGCTCAGAACCTCTACAGTCTGGCCTCTGCTGCCTTTCCAGCTTCTCCCTGTGCTAGGACTTCTCACCCTTGTGCACACCAAACACAATGGCCTTTTGATCCTTTGTATATTCTGTAACTCCTACTATCATAGCAGAGGACTTTTTTTTACATTATATACCCTCTTTTGAAATGTTTTTTTTTTTATTCTTTTATTACCATAGTAACACCTACTCATCTTTTAATACTCAGCTCAGGGACCATTCTTTCTAGAGCTTTCTTGGACTTCCCTATTATGTCCCTTACTATACCTTGTCTCTTTTTGGTGCTTTTCATATCATGAATTTATGAGTGCTTGTGTTGTTTTTATTACTATTATTGATAGTGATAGTAAGCTCAATGAGTCTGTACCCATCATTATATTCTGAGAGTCTGCTGTAGAGCTGGGCACTATAAATAAGTCGATGGATGACTAATATCGAGGCTCAACACTATAAAACCAATCTGATACTGCATTTCAGTTACATGGTGCAAGTGGATTGGTTCTTTTAGAAATGTATTAATTCATACAGATGCCAAATGTATTATCCTTCAAAATAGCTGAAAAATGAAGGGAAAAGGACAATAAAAAAATCCACATTTAAAAGCTGAAATGACCAGTTTGATTAATGTGAATACTTAAACTTATAGTTGACTGTATTCACCAGATTGTACAGTTATTTCAACATTTTTTAGACATATCCATAGTATAAAGTATTTCTTCATGAATCTGTAGAAAGAGTGTAAAAAGCACTCTTCTTACAGAAATTCTCACTCACTCATTTCAAAGTTATGGGAGTAAGACTGCCTATAGGACTCCCATTAATGTCAATGAGAATCACTGACAAATTCCCAAGCAATACTTGGAGAGCATCTTCATTGTTGCTTTGGGGCTATTGCTAATGCTGTGCGCAAATAAAATTTAGCTCTTAAAGAGACAATTGCTTTTATACTGCTGAGCCTGTGTCTTCTTGATGCTAAACAGAGGTGGCAACACAAGAATGTATCATTCTTTTTCCTTATCTGAATGGCATTATTACAGTTTTTCTAAACTATATCCTGATTTAAAATAAGCAAAACAAATCTTGCCCAAAATAATTTTGCAATATGATTAAATGGAGATGACAATGTTTTTCAAATACTTATAAAACAATACTCTATTGAATCACCCTATTTATGGACCAGTTGCTGAAAATTTTCTTTAGATACATAAAACTATAACTATGGACTAAAATTGATTTACCATACTTATGATTTAAAACTACATAAATTGTCTTTATTTTTTATTTAAACATTAGATTGCAGAGATTAGAAGACCAAAAGAAAAATGATATTTTTTATGTGCTCTCTAGAACTCTGATCTCTAGTAATGATATTTTAAGGAGATATTTCCTATGTTTGTCAAATCAGGTTTTCAAATTCTGGACTCTAGGTTTTGAGGGTATATGCATAAAGCATTGAAAGGAGAAAGGAGAAACCCCCCATACTGCTTCCCATAGTGGCTATACCAGTTTAGCTTCCCACCAGCAGAGGGAAAAAAAGAAAGAAAGAAAGAAGGAAAAAAAAAAGAAAACAAAAAAAAAATGGCCCAAGTTCATGACATGGAGAGTCCTCATAATTCTTATTATTTTGACTTGAGAAAAAAATATTTCATTTATATTTGTTAACATTTGACAATCAGAATTCTATCTTCATGGTGGTGAACAGTACTCTCTGTATCTAATCCAATATTAGAATATTAGAATAATAGAATATTCTAATATTGGCCTGTTCAATGAGTTCAGTGGAAAAATGGCTGGCCAAAATATGGAGGGTGATGAACGATTGAAATGGAGACATTTAAACTGTATCATACATGGTCCACGGGTGCTAAGAGCTAACAGTAAGCTGACTTTGATTTGTCATCTCAATTTCCATATAACAAACAGAACTGGCAGGCCACCTTGGCTCCAGGGAGGTTTCTGTAGTATTTATACAAAATATCCCCCGACAACTTGTTCTTGGACAATATTTTTGAATTCTTGATTACAGCATTTCTGTGTTACAAGATAAGTTGGCATCATGCCACCAGCATTCTCAGTTTCCTGCGGTCATATCTAACTTGTTCTTTATTGTCATTTCCAATATAACTAACACAATGGCAGGTGGTCACATTATTTAGTATATTATTTAATGACTGTCTTAGTTTATCATTTGTTCATTTCAATTTGTAGATGACACCTTACTCTACAATGGACATTGGCTCTAGTAACCTCTTTGTATGAAGGCCAAATGATAAAATAATATTAAAAATAACTTTATTTGTTTACTATTAAAAACTATTTCAGTTCTATAAAAATGGCATCTTAAATAGCCCCGACTCTCTCTCTGCTTCACAGCTTCCTCCCTAAAAATAAAGTCTATAATGCAGTTTGTGAATCACCTTGAAGTTGTACTTCTCCAAATTCTGCTTGTGGTTCTGGGAGGTTGGCCTGATCTCATTGACCTTTGTGGGCCTGATGGAAAACTTCATTGCTGGATTGAGTTTATTTCAGTACCTGGAGAGGAGAAAGGACTTGCAATATTACATAGTGAGTTCTGGAAACAAATTCTTTCTAGTCTTCAGTATGAGGGTTATGGATTGTCAGCCATTTTGTGGCAGACCTCAACATTAAAAAATTCTATGTCTTCCAATTTTTCTGGTCTGTCACCATTCTAGAGAATCTAAGAGCTTCCTACATAGAAATTTGAAAGGAACACAAAACCGCAAATGGATAAAGAAGCACAATTCACTAAAGGAGTCTCTCTAAGCACAGGTGGACACTAGACTGATTTTGCTACATAGTTGCTATAAATTGAGGGTATTAGCTGAGAGAGAAGACAACTTTAACAATTAAATAATGAGAGTTTTGTCTCTTCCATAAACTGCATAACCCCAAAGCCTGAACTATTAAAAGTAGTTAAAAATACCGAACTATTGCATCTATAAATGAGTAGAGGAGTTCTGAAGAAAGAAAACAAGGTAAACCTCAAGCAACCAACTGCAAAGTGATGCAGATGGGGCATTGTAATTGAGTCCTCTGCATAAAGCTGGATACAACTTCAATAAAGGGTAATTTGCGGGGCAGGGGTGGGAGGTGGCAATCAGAATCCTGGACGAGTCAGCTGTAATGGAAGCGTGTCCTTAACTTGAGCTACTTGAAATTTCAGAGTCACAGTTATGCCCTCAATAAGTTTGTCATGTGAATATGTAATACCAAGTTGCTCAGGAAACTCTGTACACTGAATAAATAACACATAAGGTGGCCGTAAGGCAGAAAGAGGCTTCAACACTTAGCAAAAGCAAGTGCAAAACTGACTTGGACAGAGACACCCTCAATCCGGGTAACAAGAGATTCAAAAAGAAGATACTATAGGAATGGAGAATAACCAAAAATAATCTCCCATGAACAAAAGGTATCATATATAAGGAACCAATATGGATTTAAATAACAGCATAATCAAATTAATATTATAATGAACATATTTACAATGAAATTATTATCATTCAAATATATACTATGAATATTGTTCAAAATTTCTATATATTTTATATACTATTATTTAAAATAACATTGAGAGGATTGTCTACATTTCCTGTCTTTAAATCCTTTATCCCTACTCCCCGATCCATTGAATACCATATTCTAACCATACTACTCAGAAACCCACATTGTCAGGATCAGCCATAACCACATGTTCATCACAAAAGTGATTTAACTTTGAGAACCATAACTTATTTAACAGGACTCCAACATTAGCTGCTACTGACACTTCTTCTTCCTTGAAATGTCACCTCCATTGTTTTCTGTGATATCCCATCTTGTGGTTTTCTTCCTCTCCCTGTACTTCCTGCCCAAGTTCCATGTTCCTTTTTCTCAACCTATGTTGAAAATATCAACATTCTTCAGAGCTGTGCACTAAAAAATCTGCTGCCTTTTCTTGGCACTTTTTTTGTCCTCTCCCATGCTCTGTGTGTGGGTGTGTGTGTATATAAATATAACACTCTTTTGTCACAGCATGCACTCCTTGTTTCTCTTTTACTTCCCATGTGTTTATATGGGACTTGAGTTTATAAATATATATTTCTTTTCTGGGCCCTATAACATTACAGCTCAAGGTGCCTGTCTAAGCTCTCTCCCTAGGCAACCGCATTCACTAGTTCAGTTAACATCTATGTACTGCTGGTTTTCAGACCTTTACCTCATCCCAGACTTCTCTGCTGAACTTTGGACGCATGCATATTCAACTTACTCTTAGACATATCCTACTCTCAATACCTTAGATTCTTCACTTGCCATGTCCAAAACATCTACCTTGTCTCCATATCTACCTCTCTTTATCCTCACCTCCACACCTACCTCTCTTTATCCTCCACAGAGCAGATTCTAGCATCATCTTTCCTGTCCTCAATATATACTTTGACATGATCCTTTACCTCTCTTCACTCCCCCACTGAAACACTCATGCAGGCCTAGCATTTCCCCTTAACATCCATCAGCCCTCTCTTTTCTACCTTCTCTGTTCCTGCACAAGCACAAGCATCTCTCAACGATGTTACCTCAGCTGCCTCCTAATCACCTTCATCTTTCCAATACTCCATTATGAATGCAAGCTCCAAAGAGATGTTTTAAAAATGCAAACCTCATCATATCTTTCCTTAGCTTAATATTGCTCAGTTGTTTTGCATTGTCTGTAGAATAATGTGTAAACACCATAACGTGGTTTGTGAGGCCTCGAAGGAGATAATTTTTGTTTATTCTTTCAGGCTTAACTCCAGCTACTGCTTCCACACATCTACTATATTCCAGTTTGTTTAACTACATTATTCATTCTAAAGATATCTAATATTTAAAGAAAATTATCTCCCTTGGACTTTTGCTTATAATTAAGTTTGAATAGCCCCTCTTTACTCCTTCCCTGATAATTGAGTAAAAAACCCAAAAACTTCTTCATAGAAACATGTCTGCAGATTCTTTTATCAAGTTCTGCAAATGAGGTTATAGGAAAAAAAATTAAACTCAAGATGTTTGATATTTGGCTTAAGGACCCATGTGCCAAATAAAGTTCACATTTTTTTTTCTCTGTTATGAGGGGCCACCATAGTTCATAAGATGCATAGGAAACAAATAAAATGATTAGCCAAAGATGCATTAGGCAGGAACATACCTACAATGCAGCAAAGAACACATCTCTGTAAAAAAGATGTAGGTTGGACTTGTTAGAGGATTATGGCTTGTTTTGAATTTCTTTGCAAGGGTTGAAGAAAGCAGATACTTTCTCTGAACTGAGTGCTCTCAGGAAGTAAGAGTGATTCTGTAATTGGGTACCTTATTTTTTTTTGACTAGGAGAGGGGAGTAAGAGTAGAGTTAGAGCCATGACTGATACAGAAACATCATTCACTGGATGAGAGGGAAGGCAGAAGTGATTAGTCACTTTTGTAGTTTTCCCAGTTCCTTGTTTTCATCTTTGCTCAGTAACTGTTATAGTGGGGGCTTCATGAATCTTGCTCACAGAGTGGCTTCCTGTGATATGATATGTGAAAGTGTATGTTTAAAGGAGAATGCCATGACCTAGCTCTGGGTTCCATGCCTACTCCCAAGTGAAAGGTCTCAGGGCAGCTTTTATCTTTCTCAGAAGGAGAAACTTGGAGCCCACCTAGGATCAAAATGTGAAGATTGTAAGCCTTCCTAGTGGTAATCAATCCATCCTCTTCTTCTGTGTCAATTAGATGGGAGCCATTACATTAAGTGATGGAGACAGATGGGAAAGGAGAGGTGTTACTGGAATGTAACTTTAATGCTCACATAATCTTTGTGAAAGTATTTCTATGGGTAGAATTTGCTCTAGGGTATTGCTAACTCCCAAGGTGTAGGGAATGCTGTGAGAACAATAATTTATCCTAGGATTCCACTCTCTGTTGGGTCTTGTGACCATAAAGGTCACAGTTATGGGGTAGAGAGGGTGGTCAGAAATGGAGGGGTATTGTGTAGATCTTGGGTTGATCCTGATTATCCAAAAAGCGCACACATTGATTAAGTAAATATCTGATTTCATGAACATATCCATGAGTTTTTTACCCATGTTCTTTTTTACCTTGAACAGTTTTCTCTCCACTTCAGAATGGGGCAAAATTAGGTGTATGGTTGTGAGTACATGAAACATAAAGTTTATTCTTGTATTATTACTTATTACTGTAGTATTTTCCACAGGGACAACTGTAAACCTACGTTTGCCTAACCCTGTATTTTAGGCTACAGTTGAAATTCTCTTTCTCTGGTAATCTTTCTCTTGACTATCAAATTACTTCCTATGCTCTTCATAAGACCCTGAATTTTGCTTATCAGACACTTGGCATGATTTAATGTAACCATTTTTATTACTTCTCTGTTGCTGGAATATGAGTTCATTGGAGGTAGGAAAGGGAATTTAGTCTTTTTCAGGCTAATATATCCTGCAATAAACATAATGCTTGGTTCTTAGTAGGTGCTCAATAAACAGTTGTTGAATCAAATTATTAATAAAATATGTGTGATATAGCCTGGCATGTATTTGGTAAACTGAATTATTTATTATTTATTTTTTCTTCTATTTGTCTTTCATGTGTTCTTCAATGTGTCGATACCATTCATTCTTTTTATTTCTTTCAACCGTTTTTACAAAGGCATACTATATTCTAAACATTTCACCAGGTACTTGGATATGATGGTAGACCCTGACCCATACAGGGCTTTGGTGCCCCACAGATCTTCTGGTGGCTACAGAGGAGCAAAATAGCAAAGCATAATACCATGTAATAAACACTTTGCTGGGAGAAAGTTCGGGTTGTTATGGAAACACATAAGTATGTGTTGAAGCAGACTTGTTTATGAAAAACAAAAACACCCTATAACTAGCACAAGCAAAGGAACATTTACTATAAAGACATGTGAAATGATAAGAGAATCTCTTTGAAATGCAAAAACGAATGGTAATACTGGTGTCAATACAGCAATGGATAAGAGCTTAGGCTCTCAAAAGAGACCGCAGAGGTTAGATTTATGGAGGCATCGTTTGCTAACTGCATGGCCTTGAGGCGGTTATTAACTTCTCTTTGGAGTGATGATGATTATAGTACCAATCTCTTATTGTTGCTGAGAAGTAAAATGAATTAACCCTTTTGAACCACTTAGTACCTGGTACAAGATTCACTTATAATAGTTGTTTATTTTCATAGGATAGTGTTTTTTTGAGACTGAGTTTGGAGAATTGTTTTATATGAAAGAAAAACATGGGTAACTCAAAATGTCATGAACCCTGATTCTCACTTATACTATCCATACCTGATTAATACCAATTAACTTCTTTAACTGGTTTTTAGTGTATTCTCCTAAAATTCTCTGGGACTCTCTAGTTTAAACAACAGTCATAAACTGTTAGCTTTTACTTCTAATAACTATTGGCTAAACTGTTTCCTTCTTTCTTTCCTTCCTCCCTTTCTCTCTCCCTCCTGTCCTTCCTTGCTTTCTTTTTTAATGACTCCAGAGGAGAGAATAAGATTGGCAAAACCTCTTTGCATCACAGGCCACAAACATCGGAGGTCCCTGGATTTCCTTTAGTCTAGATGTGTCACTCTATTTTAATCATCTTTGGAGGAATCATACATAGACAGATAGAATTTATCACAGTAAAATGATACAAGTGAGAAATAATTCAAGATAAACAATATTGACAAATACACCATTTCTAACATTTTATTATACATTTCCTCCCAAAAGGAAGCTAAAATTATATTTATCAACACTGTTAAAGCAAAGTGAGTTAGTTGTAAAGCAATTATAATTCTATACATTATGTTAAAAATATATTTCTAAATGTATCTCTGAGCTATAAAGAAAGTAAAGGAACTCACTACATGCTAAAAACTGAATGAACTCAGGAATCCATAGATACAAGCAGACTGAGGAGCCTGTGTTTTTCCCTGAGGAGCATTGCTGATCAGACCCAGAAAGGGGAATTCCCAGAGTGGGCTTGGAAATACTACCTTAAAAACTCAGCAAGAGGACCAACTCAACATTAGGTGGTAGGAGACATTATATCTCACCTGAGAATTGATAAAAACTTTACATAAATTTAAGCTTACTATAAATTTAAGACCTACCTGGGAAGTCCTCCAAATCTCAAGTAGATACATGTTTGTTTAAAGTGAGTGACCCAGAGTTGGTAGAGCTTGTGAACATCAAACACAAATGCCCTGTGAAGGAAAACATCAAAGGATATAGGACAGCATACCTATCAGCACGGGCGACATGTTTAACCCGATGATTCAGTTATCTCAGCGATTACTGGAATGTATTTTACATATCTTTACAAATACTTATATTTTATATTTATATTTGTACACATATTTATAACATTTATTTAAGAGCAAAGTTTTGGTTATTTAATTTCAATGTTCACTCTTTCTACTGTCATAAGAAATATCCATAATTTTAAGTTATATTCAAGGTCTGGCAAAAAAAACACCTGCTTGAGTGTGGTTGGTAGGGTAATAATATGGGTATAGTAATTTATCATCTTAATTTGAAGATTTCATCTAACATGTCATGTGGTATGCTTGAGTGTGATATTGTTATGTTACAGAATTGCATGCTTATGATTTTGTAATAAAAAAGGGGTATTATTTGTTCTAGGCCCTGATTTTGCTCTCAGATTCCATTGACTAAATTCTATTTTATATATGTATATAAATATGTGTGTATATGTTCAATCTTAGGAAAAGCAGAAAAGTTTTATACTGACTGAATTATTATACACCAAAGTATGTCCTTCTATCTCAGGAACATAAAAAAATGCATATATAATAGCATATATTCTTGATTTTCAACATTTTCCCCTAAAATCCTCTTCCATTGCTCCATGTCTTTATACTTAGTGTTTCAGAGGAAAGTATGACTTTTGTTATTTTGTAGGAAACCTTATGTTTTCCTACATGTTTCCAGAAAACTTTTATCCCTACTACTCAAATATATTGCAGATTATTTCTAGGCTATTAGCCTTCTCTTTCATATTTTTAAATTAGATGATTGATCAAAAGTATCCTTGACTGTTTTCTTGTGAGAAGGTGTTGAACAATGGGATATCTTAGGTATTTTTCTACATGCAGAATTATTGAATCAAATACAGCAGGCCCTTGGGTAAGATCATCTCATTCAACGTTGTTCAGTGTAACATTGACGAGATGCTTTAGGAACTTAATTCTTGTTTATATTAATTAGCCTATGGTAAAATTGGCTTTGTTATGCATTATTTTGCCTCAAGTCACAGAACCTATTGACATCTTTAAGTGAGAACTGATCGCACTGCAACTCTCGCAGTAGACTGCTGGCTTAGCTCCTCCTGGACCGACCCTTTTCATTGCAGTCTTCATATACCTATTGCAAACCACTCATGCAAATGCGTAGCAAAAGGTGTTGATCAATGTATGAAATAATATATAACATACTACCTACTAAACTAATGGGACAATGATATATTCTTACCTCTCCAATGTTATAACAAATTTAATATTTGTCTATCTTCTACAATATCTAATCTTATACAATTGTGTACTTACATTTTTGAATTGATTAAGAAGGAAGCTAATTAGATGCAAAGGTTAATTCATCTTTTAGGTACTATTAGTTTTGAAAGGAGGTGAAATGTGAATTAATATAACTCACGTTCTAAATATTCTGCATGTGTATACCTAATATTCTTCCTGAAACTAACTTCAAAATGTTTTGGGCAGAATGTCTGAAAGAAAGAGAGAGAAGACAAGGAAGAAATAGAGAGGGAGGGAAAAAAGGATAGGTTCCCACTAAGGATAGCCAGTTTAGACGTGACTGAGAGCTGTCAGTGCTTTAGCGTTCATTGGATTGAAGTGGACTATAGAGCGAAATTAAAGGTGCTCATGTTTTCAACAACATATCAACATTTTTGTATGTTTAGAATTTATTTTTCCTTTATATGTGAAATTCAAATAAAATTCAAGTTCAAAGAGAATAAATGGAGAACTTTAGAAATTAGTTAAAATCTCTATCTTATTTTACTCTTCAGTAAACAAAGGTTGTAAAAACTCACTTCTCATAAAAAGATCTTGCACATAGATATTTCCCTTTTATATGTGAGATTTCTTTTTCCCTCTCCAGTACATAACATAATGCACTATTCCCGCTGTCAATCAATATTAGTTCTTTTAGATGTAGTGTATCATTGTGAAATGATTGAAAATAAGCTTATTTTCACCTTGTCCTCATCATAAAACATTGCAGCTCAGTGAACTATCTGTCTTAGTAAAGGCTAGTTTCCATCTTTCTGTAATTTTCTTAATACAAGAAAATTAGTTTGCTAATGTCAGTGCTGAGTCTGCTATGTATTCACCTAATAGTGTGCTTTATATTTAATCTTTTTTTTTCATTAATGATTTGGTAAATATATGGTGATATCCAGCTGAGGTCAAATGTAAGTAGATCTCTCATCAATTCTGTGAAGAATCAGTTTAACACTTGGAAATTTTCCTTTGAGAAAAATGTTGACATTTAGTGTCACACACATGAAGTTCATAAATCCTTCATTTCTAGATTGAACTGTCATCTGGCATGACTTAAATCAGCCTAAATGATAGACATTAAAGTCTCTTAAATGGTCAGTGAACTTGATCCAATGCTATTTTCCCAAGGATCTACCGTAACTTTATATAAATAGTCTTGAAAACTTTTTATCTTGTGTCATATCTCTTTCTTTTTGGTTTTATAGTCACCTCATAAACTAACGTAAAAACTCCTTGTTCACTTTTTGCCCACTGTTTTCCATCTGACTTTTGTTCTCTTTTGACAGGGACCATTAGTATACTTATGTTAATGGTATTAATAGGAAGGAGTGCCAAGTTAAAAAGGATAACTGAATTTTTATTTTATTCCCCTTTCTCCACAGTTACCAAGAATCCAGTCTTTATTGGATTGTGTTCCATCAATTTGATTGATATACCTTCATATAAAAAACAAAACAAAAAAACTGTCCATAAGTTGTGGAGCAAATCTGAAATATTAAGTGCCAATATTACTTAATATGGGCATGTAGATGTGATGACTGGGAAAAAAGAACTCATTTAGAGTAATAACTGGTTTTATTACAAGTCCCACAACCTAATTTTTATATAAAGCACTAAACTTCCATAGATCAAAATGACCACGTGGTGGAAATGAAAGGTAGAAACTTTAAAAATAAAATGTCATAAATTAAAAATAATAAACAATGAATTTTAGTACTATTATTAAAACCATTATAGAGATTATGATTCCATTATGTGCTTCAAGACAATCACAAGGGACAAAAAGTGTGGATTTGTGCAGCTGTTTTCAAAATATTTGGTCTGAGAACATATTTGGGTTCTTAAATGTTTTAGAGGAAGCAAAAGAACTTTTCTTTATGTATATGTGCACTATTTATTTTTAACTATATTAGAAATCAAAATACAGATGTTTAAAAATATATATATATAAATTTATTCAATAATAAATAGCAAATCTATTATATAACATATTTTAATTAATATAATTATATTTTTCAAAAAAAGAGAAAAGCAGAATTATGTTTCATTGATCAAATCTCTTTAATGTTTGGATTAATAGAAGAGAACCGGATTCTTATATCCGCTTCTACATTCAATCTGTTGTGACAGTACCTGTCATAAAGCTACTGCGCATGCTCGGCAAAGATATACATCGTCTTTGTATTATCAGGAAAAAGTTTTATTACTATAAATTCCTTACAGGGTCTCCAGGGACTTCTAGGAGACTCTTTATAGGCCTGGGTTTGAGACTGCTGAAATTGTAGTTAAGAACTGGTGCTTTAAGTTGAATAGGCTAGACTTCAGTTGTCTTTCTACTTGCTAGTTACTTGTCTTTGGGTGATCTATTTACCCCTTATGAACCTCAAATATCCTATCTAAAAAATGGGCTTAATAATAGTAATAAGCTGATAAAATTGTTTTGGGGTAGAAAAATATAGTGCTTGTCAAATGCAGATCACCAATACTGAAGTAAAAACTCATGATAGTTTCTTGCTCTTATTATGTAATTCAAATATCTATTAAATGAGCTTTTAAAATTGAATTATAATGAAAATTACATTATTTTTATTTTCATTATTTATTTTATGCAAATGACCACTCTTTTTAAGAAAGGTGCTGTTTTAAATTATTGTTTTTATTTATCCTATACAATCATAAAATCTAGTGAGCTATGAGTTTCTCTTTATAACCAACACATTTCCAAGTATATATAAAACAAAGCCCATTCTCTTAAAAACAAAAAACAACTGAAAAATTAAGAATAACATTAAGGAAAAGGAAGGAGCTAGGCATTATGTTTAAGTCAAGTGGATAAGCAATGACTTCCTTCAAAACTTTGAATTTTATAAGATGCAGTCTTATCTGCTTCTCTTACAATATATTTTCTAAAAATCTAGATGGGAATTTTTTTTAATTCTTAAAAATTGTGTCTCAACCAATTAAATAGTGATGCTGTGACTATCTGTGTATGAAATATGTATTGCTTGATACATGGTAAAAACATGTAAAATATAACCCAGTCACTTAGAAGAGATTCACTTAGTTTATTTCTTAAATAAGAATAAAATAAAATCTGTAAATTGCAAAGGTTAAGCATCTAGCAATTACATTGATTTATTACTATAATTAAGCCAAATTTGCCAAAGAGCGAAACTGGTTTCTGTGTCTGGGGTTCACAATGAGTGTAGTGTAGAATGGTTTTTAGTTGGAGAATGGATTTTCTTACATGATGATTTCACCTATCGTATGACTCTAATTATTGTAATTATGTTTAATTTAAATAAATATACTTAAATAATTTAAATAAATGTTTATTTGTCATTCTTCTTGATCTACTTTGCCATCTACATGTGGCATTTCTTCAGTAGCTTTCTTTTGTGGTAAAAACACTAACATGATAAATAGTCTTTCAAAATTGTTGTGTCTAATACAGTAGTGTCAGCTATAGGCACAATGTTATACAGTGGATCCCTAGAAATTATTCATCACTATAACTGAAACTTTATATTAATTGAGCAGCAAATTCTCACTTCTCCCTCCCTCAAGCTCCTGGCAACCACCATTCCACTCTCTATGGGTATGAGTATTTTATATACCTCGCACAGGTGGAATCATGCAGTAGTTGTTGTTTTTATGTGAATTTTTATATGTGTATTTCAAGAACACCTGCAATCATGTTAATGCACATGTGGATTCTCAGCAGTCAAAAAGCCTATGCCATCCTTCTCCTGGGAGAAGTTTACTTCTCCTACATCACCTCTTATGCTTTTTATGTGAATGTCCTTATTCAACACGTTCTGTTGCTCTCTTCCACCGTCGCCTCAGGGCTTATCCCCATTTGAATGACCCATCTCAATGGATCTGAATTTCTTCTGAATGCTTCACCCCTTGAGGCAATAGAAATGCAGGCTCATAAATCTATGCAGAACTGGAGGAAAGGGTGCTATTTGTTCAGGATCTTCATTCATTCTTCCTTACTGATAGATGACAGACAGAACCTAGTAAAAACAAGAAAAGACCTCACATAGACTTAAGCCAAATTTATGGGTAAAGTATAAAAATCTGCTAAGACACATGTGGACACCAAACTTCAGGGAGACATGAGAGAAAAAAAACTAATGAAAGGCAAACAAGGAAAACTACTGAATCAGTTTCTGAAAGAATTCCACAATTTTTTTGTCTCTGGAAAATGTCTCCTTTGTCACTGGAGATTCCTACAGTAGCCCTTAGTATCATTAACATAGCCACAATAGCCCCACATATTTTTATCACACTGAGCGAGTAAATTTTTAGGGGGGACAAGGAGCAGCAGAGGGGAGGGAAAGACACTAATCTCTTCTCTAGACATCTTAAATGAATCGTTTTAATCTTACTTTCTAGATCAGACTTATGACTTGGTTCCTGCTTAATGTGATGCAAGAAAGTTTACATGTTTCAAATTATACTTTCTTTATTTACTTGCTGACCCATGAAATTATTTTAACACAGGTCATTGGCTTTACGTCTATATTTTAAATGTAAAGGATTAAAACCTAATGACCTAGCTATGGAAAGAAAAAGCAGATTGATGCAAACATTCTTAGGTATCTAATATATTTCTTGTAAAATATCCGATTCTCTCCAGTAGAGAAAATAAAGTGCACTTAAGAAGATTATATGGGGGAAACACAGACTCAGGTTAGTGAAGACAAAAATCCATATAATCCACTGCAAGGAAACTTAGTTAAGAGTGGTAAATATATTTAGAAAGACATGTAACACAGTCTGGCATCTTGGGTTTCTCTAGAATAATGACAGATGCAGAAGTCAGAAACTTTCTCCCTATCTTCAAAAGAACAAAAAATAGAAAAAAGATAAACAAGGAGAGTGAAAAAACACACATAGCTTATACCTTTAGCATCATCAGGAAACATAGAATACCATGAACACCCAGTTTCTTGTAAATAGATAGATGAACACCAAGCTTGTATCTCCTTCCTGTTCAGAAAGGGGATGGAGAGCTTAAAACCATTGGAGCACAGAAAAAATGAACACCAGTAAAAATTCTATGCCAAGTGCAAAAATACTGAGAATATTCTGAGAGGCTTGATTAATCAAAGCACTACCAAAGGAAAGGGAGTTATGAGTGTATGGATGCATTAAGAAATTATCCAAAATTTGATAATATGGCAGAAAGGTGAATTTTCATATTATAAATAAAACATTATGCAGTACACTAGCTGATGGGCTACCCGACTAAGAAAATATATATTTTTGTTTTCTAACATTTGTTATTAATTAGAATCCAGATATTAAAAACTTTGTAGAGTTAGATGCTAACTTGTAAGATACTCTTGACATAAATTAACCTATACAGTGGAGATGCAAATAATTTCTATCTAATAAAAAAGAAAAATTATAGAGTTGATAGGACATTTAATTGGCACTTTTGCATCAAATTATTCAACATTTGCCAGCATTTTACTTGTTTGTATGTTTGCTTTTTTGAATGTATATCTATCAGTTTCTCATGTCCTACTTTGCAAAGTCATTGTCATTGTTGTCCTACTATCCTACTAGTTTCCTCACAATGTAGTAAGATAAACATTGACATGAAAATAACTGTGTGTTTATTACCTAATTATGATTTTAATATTTTGAAAATTTTACCCTGACAGGCTTAAGATTTAGTCTTAAGAATACACTTCTTCTAGCAGGCATGTTAGTAAGTAGGAAGGCAGGCAACATTTGGTATTTGGTAGTTGAAGAAATCTATGTCAGTGAATTGTGTTATGTGATTATGGAGACCGTTAAGTCTGAAATCTGTAAGGTAGGCCAGCAGATTGAAAATCCTTGGGCAGGAGCTGATGTTGCAGTCTTGCAGCATAAGTTCTTCTTGCTCAAGCTGCAGTTATAGTTACATCCTTAAGACCTTACAATGGATTGGGAAAGACCCACTCACATCATTAAGACAGTGTCCATCAGTTAAAGTGAACTAATTATGCATATTAACCACATCTACAAAATATCTTCACAGAAACACCTACACTAGTTCCTGCTTGAATACCTGGGTAATGGAGCCTAGCCAAATTGACATAAAACTGACCATCACAGTAATAAAGGTAAATTAAAAAGGAAAAGGAGAAATTAAAGGTCTTAAAAAATCAAACAAGAACCCCCCCAAAATAAAAAGGTATGCTAAGACTCCCTAAACCCATGAAAACAAATCTATTTAAATAATTGATCTATATGCCACCTCTCCCTTACATTTATATTTGAGTTTTGTGGAAACTACCCATGATTTCATTATGCCTAGGAATTCTTATAGAATACAAATGATTATGTGGTACTACCATTAACCAATATAAACTATTTATGAGTTGAAGATTATTAAATTTTGAATAAAGATGCAAAAGTGCTGAAAACAGATTCTTTTTTAATGATTTCCTTTATGAGAGATAGAAACAAATTAATTGATATCAGATGATGTGTAAAGCCCTCCAATATCACTGCAATAATAAGTTGTCAATTTTATATTTTAAAATATTTAATGTTAATGTGATATTTTTCATGTTATTCATCTGTGAGCATCTGAACTTCAAGTACTATATTATCCATGGTGGAATTGGCTTGTGTAAATGTCTTTGATTTCAGTTTCAAATATTTCACTCAGGGGTAAAAAAACCTTATTAAAATTTAATCTAGAAGAATATTTAAAATTTAAATGTTTGTGCATTGAATCTAGAATTTTATATGTCTGCCTCAAAAATAGGAAAAAGGAAATATTGTATTGAATATGAAGTAATTGTCTCTTATACTCTGCTTCCTGGTCAGCACCAAATACCTATAATAGTGTTATAGGATACTAGAGTTCAATGTAAATGTTTGATTTCTTTGAATATTGTCTATTTTTATCACAAGCTAAATTTTCAATTTTGAGAAATGGAAAAGCTCTTTTTCTTTTTTATGAGAGGGAAGGGCTTTGGTGCCATGAAGAAATGTCTGTATTTTCTGCAGAATCAATTATTTTTAAATAATTAATAAAGAGAATGACTTGTCATTTGGTAACTTTTTGTCATTATGATGTATAAGGAGTGGCAGGAATGAATAATCAGTACACTTAGTTGCAGGTCAGTTTAACTTAAAATCTTCTTTGACACTGATTTATGAATAATTTTTGAATAAAATTTAGTTGAAAATGCAAAGTTCAGTAGCACAAGACATTTCGTTGGGCACAACCATAAGGTCTGATAATCGAGGCTAATTCCTGAGTACAAAAACTAAAAATTTAGCATGTGAGGTATCCAAAATCCAGGTTCTACTTGATATATGTAAGTTTTAATTTTTCCTTCCTTTTCCCCGTTCATTCTTTTCTTTTCATAAGCAAAATTAACCATCCCAAATTTCTGAGCACAAGGTTACTTTCTGACTGGATCCTATTACTGATCTCTTATATGCAACAGTTTTGTTTTCAAAAATCAAGCTAAATAAAACATCTGAACAATATTTCTAACTCTGGGAGTATATAAGGGCTGTTGAAAATGCTGGGGTGAGACATTTATTTGTTTATGTTACCAATTTTGAGGAAATGTTTGTCAGTTTGGAATTAGAGGATAGTCTATTACACATTTAGTGTCTCTGTGATGATATGTTGTAATAACTGATAGAACGAGGCTCTCCTTATTACTAGCATTTCATATGGAAAGGTCTCTTGCTTATTTATTTTCCAAGTACAATTTATTATCAGCTTGTCCATTTCCAGGAAAAATAATCTTATTGGCATTTTGAATTTAGGGAGAATTGAACTTTATATAGTATCCAGTTGTCTTATCCAAGAACATAAGATACTTTTATATTTATGTTTATGTTATACAGTTAGTTTTTGTATATTGAACTTGTATCCTGCAACCTCGCTGAACTCATTTATTAGTTCTAATAGTTTTTCAATGAATGCTTTAGGCCAGCAATTTTTAACTGGTGTGTTGTGGCATACTGGTGTGCCACGATAATTTTTAAAATGTGCAATACCTGACTATTTAGTCAGGGGCACTGACCTCTTCTCCCTTCGGTTGTCAAATTAATAAAATGACAACAGCCAACATGACAATAGCCATCTGATGTGAATGAATCAAAATTATACCTATTCTTTTTTTGTTAGACCAGCAGAAAATATATTTTTTGGTGGCTACAGAATTTTAGTAGTTTATGTGTGCAAAGAGATGAAAAAGGTTGAGAAGCGCTGCTTTAGGCTATTCTATATGTAAATCTTGTCTCCTGCAAATAGAGACATTTTAAATTTTGGATGCTTTTTATTCCTTTTTTTCTCATCCAGTTGTGCTGGCTATAACCCCTAAGACAATGCTGAAAGAAATGTTGAAAACAAATGTTCTTATGTTTTGGGAAAACAATCAGTATTTCAGTATTAAGTATTACGTTAGCTATGGATTTTCATACATGTCTTTATCATGTGGATGAAGGTTCAATTCTATTGCTACTTTAAGTGTTTATATCATGAAAAGGCGTATAATTGTGCCAAATTCTTCCCACCCACCCCCAATCTGTTGACAAGGTCATGCAGTTTGTTCTATATCACATTAATATGATATATTATTACATCAATTGAATTTTGTGGATTCTTTTAAACTAAGTTTACATTTCTGAAATGAATCTTACTTGGTCACGGTGTCAAACTCCCTTTGTATGTTGCTGGAATTTGTTTGTTAGTATTTTGCTGAGAATTTTTGCCCCATGTTTATAGTTGTCTTATGTAATAGTTGGGAAGTGTTATTTTCTAATCTATTTTGGGGAAGAGTTTCTAAAGGATCTGTGTTGAATTTTTTCTTTTTTTTTATTGTTTATTCTATTATAGTTGTCCTATTTTTTTTCCATTTTGCCCTCCTCCACCCAGCCCATGCCCCCAGCCCACAGTCCATCCCTATGCCATTGTCCACGTCCATGCATCATTCATACATGTTCTTTGGCTAGTCCCTTCCCCTTTCTTCTCCTATCACCCCCTTCTACCTTCCTTCCTACAGCTATCAATCTATTCCTTATTTCCATGTCTCTGGTTCTATTTTTCTCATTAGTTTATTTTGTTCATTAGATTTCAGTTATAAGTGAGGCTATATTTTCTTTCTCTGACTGGCTTATTTCACTTAGCACAAGTCTCTAGTTCCATCCATGCTGTTGCAAAAGGTAAGACTTGCTTCTTTCTTTCCGCTGTGTAGTATTCCATTGTGTAAATGTACTACAGTTTGTTTTTAATATATATTTTTGAAGATTTTATTTATTTATTTTTAGAGAGGAGAAGGGGGGGAGAAAGAGAGGGAAAGACACATCAGTGTGTGGTTGCCTCTCACGTGTCCCCTACTGGGGACCTGGGCCGCAACCCAGGCATGTGCCCTAGGTTGGGAATCGAGCCAGTGACCCTTTGGTATGCAGACTGGCACTCAGTCTGCTGAGCCACATCAGCCAGGGCTATGTCCCACAGTTTTTTAATCCACTCATCTACTGACAGGCACTTGGGCTGTTTCCAACACTTAACTATTGTAAATAGCACTACTATGAACATAGGTTTGCATACGTTCTTTTGAATCGGTGTTGATTCTTGATTAAACATTTAGTAGAATTTACCAGTGAAGTAATCTGGGACGGGGGGTTTTTTTTAGAAAGTTTTTTAAATTACAGATTCACACTACTCTGCTTTGGTCTATTTAAATGTTCTTTTTTAAAACTTTATTTTATAAATTTTATCAATATTTGTTTAATGTATCACGAGGCTCAGTTATTAGGCAAAAACACTTTTGTGATTATTTTGCATCTGTGATAATTCATCCTTTTATAATCATTAAACCATTTTCTTTATATTTAATAATACATTCTTTTTCTTAGACAAAAAAATTTCTGCCCTGACTGTCATGGTACATTTGGTTGAGTGTCGTCCTGCGAAGCGAAATGTCGCTCGTTTGATTCCTGGCCAGGGTGCATGCCTGGGTTGCGGGCCAGGTCCTGACTGGGGAGTGTGCAAGAGGCAACAAATTGATAGGTCTCACACATGGATATTTCTCTCCCTCTCTTTCTCCCTCCCTTCCCCCCTCTCTAAAAATATGTTGAGAATATATTTCATCTTTTATTGATTTAGCCATTCTATCCTTCATCTGCTTACCATTTATATAGTATATCTTCTCCTATCAATTTTCTTTTATTTTTATTTATGTTTAAAATGCCTATCTTATAGACAACATGTAATTAGGTCTTGCTTTTTATGTTATCCACTCTGACAAACCCTTCCTACTAATTGCACATTAATGTAAACATTAATAGAGTTGGGTTTGAGTGTAACATTTTTTTCCTGTTCTTTTTTCTCTTTACTTTTCTTTCCCTTTTGGATTATTTGAGTATTTTTAGAACTTGATTTTACTTTATCCATTACTTTTTTTGGCAGTGTTCATAAAATTATAAAATAAATCCCTGAATTTTCAGTTAAATTACTGCTAATATTGTACTATCACATATAAAATATTGAAATCTTGCAGCCACAAGTTCACCACCCTTCTTTGTCCTTTTATTCAATAGCATTTATATGTATTACAGTTACATACACTGAAACCATACAACATAATGCCATATATTTAGATTTAAACAGAGTTATGAATAATACAGAAATTAAGAGCAAAATGACAACATAATTCTTTTATATTTACTCAGATATATACAATTCTTGGACCCTTCATCTCTTCCTAGGCACCTCCTTCACCACACTTAAATTCCCCATCTATGTTTACCTTCTTTTGTTCACTTTTCAGTGCCTTTATGTAGCTACTTTTTCACTATGTCCAGATTTTATAAATGTTTTCTGCCTACCAGATTGGAGATCTATGGAGTAGAAACTTGAACAATCATTAGCAGAAATTTGACTCAATGAACTGAAAGTTCTCTTTACGTTACTAAGTTGTATGACTCTGGGTCTGTGGTTCTCTTATTGGAATATCATACTTGCAAATAGCAGTGGTTAAGTAAGAATTAAAATGCAAATACATAAAACTCAAGACAATGTACCTGGGTGCCCTAAAAGAAATGAACAATTTTTCTAAAGGTGTTATGAGAATGTTATTTGCCTTAATGTTATTTGCTTTATATATTTAACTCTAACATCAAACCTGTGGACCAAGTATTCATAATCCAGATTTTACAGTTAGGATAACTGAAATTCAATAACATATCTGATTTCACAGCTGTCTGGCTTCAAGGCCTGTGATTTTTCCAGCACACAGCACTGTAGCAACTGTGTCATGAGGGTCATCTTAGTAGCAAAAATAGATAAGGAACCATAAGAAAAGATTATGCCTTTATACCAGGAACAATTCTAAACCAGAAACGTACAATGTTTGGATTCATTAAGTCTACTTCTTGTATCTGGACCCAGGACTAGTTTTATTCATTGTCTGTGAGTGATGAAGAAACATCTTCAGGAAACAAATAAAGCAGATTGCCTTGTATTTCAAATGATCATTTATGTAAGATGTTATGTCAATTCATCCACATAAAATTATCCTGTTGGCTGAAAGCCCAAATATTATGACCTTAGTCCTTATAAGATAAACCAGTGTTTCCCAAATGCAGATAAATTGATTACCTATAACAGAAATAATATAAAGAAGTCTAAGGGGACTAAAAGGTAATGGGAAAAATACAATAAGAATTAAAAAATAGCTAAAGAAGTCTAAAGTATATATATACTTTATATATATATAATGTACAAAATATGATGTTGGTAATCTTAAGGCAATGCAGAGGAAATTAAGATATAGTTCATAATTTTATTGACAATATAGTTAGGATCAATTGGGAAATATAATTTTAACAATCATAATTTTAAAAAAAAAACAGAACAGAAAAGTTCTTAATGATTCTCTGTCAAAAGAAGCAACAGTGTGTCTTGGAGATCTGGACAGTCATACAAGTAATATAATGTCAGGCAAGTCATTTAACCCCTCTCAACATAAAGTCTCTCCTCTACAACCAGGATGATATCATACTTCATGGTAGTTATTGGAAGGATTTAAAAGTAGACATACACAATAAGTATTTTATTTTTCTTCCTTCCTTTACCACCATATTAAAGGCAATGTTTGAAGAAGAAAAATGCAATAAACTGGAAATCAGAATGTCTGTCCTATATTCTCTGTTTGGCTATATTTGCTGTCTATGTTCTTGGGCAATCAATGGACATGTTATTTTTCTGTTTCTGTTGAATAGACTTTATGCCAATTGCTCTAAACACCACTTACATTGCTTTTTAAAAGCCTAAAACAGCATCCAACTATGCTATTATTACTAAATGGAAAGCTTAAGAGGGAAAACAAGATATTTTGATGTCAAAAGAGGCAAAAGCAACCTGTATTTTAGTCTAAATGATCCAGACTCGCTACCCATGTTGATTGCACTTAACAGAGATGAAATGTTCCATACTTCTACTTCACATTGCTGGTGTGGGTGCAGCCATATGGGTTGAATATGAAGACAGAGCAAAAGGTGTGGGAATAAAGCAGAATCTTTGGGAGTACACAGATATATGTGTTTGCATGTGTAATCTCCAAATGGGTTTCTATTCCGTTGTAAACTTGTTTGTTAGGTTTAAGTAATAGAGATCGTAATAGTGAGCCTTTGCTGTACATTACAGTTATAATGTAAATGCCTTTGTTTCCACTCACATCGAAGATCTCTTTGGATTATGAATTTCATACCTTCAAATCCTTGCAATTATACATTTAGAATACCTAATAAGAGCTTTTCTTTGTTTTCAATACTATTTAATAAGAAATTTCTACTGTTTATCCTGACAGGTACCATACAAAAAAAATAATAACTTATAATTTTGTGCATATATTTCTTTGGATTTAGATACTTTGACCATATAAAATAAACTATAGGTAGGGAGTATGGTAATATTATATAAAACATGAGACTACTTCCAACCTGAAAGCAAGTTGAATGACATAATGCACAGTCAATTTGGATTGATTACAATTCCTTATCTATTACTATTGCCATTCAGTGACACCTTTCTTAAAAACTCCCATTATGGATGCTTTAGGAAACACAAATGAATGATTAAGTGTGATACCTGCTATTAAGAACTTAGAGTTGAATTAGAAAAACAAGTATGTAAACACCAAATAATAGTCTAAATAAAGAAGTAGTATGTGCTCTTAAAGGTACACAAATATCATGGAATTTCAGAAAAGGGAGGAGAGATAGCAAGTTTCTCAGTATAGGAAAAACTTTCAGAGGAAGGCGATATTTAAGCTCTCCCATGAAGGATGGCTAACTATTGACAACGAGAAAATACCCCTTTAACATATGGATCATTAGGTAAAAATGTCTCTGATGAAAAGAGCTCAGGAAGAATAATAAGCTACATTAAAGAAATTTTATCCTGATTTTTCTTTCACTCTGTGGCCATGGAGAGAGAGATATGTAAGGCAGAGTGAACCATAATTAATAGTATCTCTTCAATTATAAACTGGAGGTTTAAAACATAAGTAAAATATTATAGGGCTATGTTTTGACAGTTCCTATTTGGGGTAGATGTTGAATTACTTCCAGTTTCACACAACAAATACACCTTGAAACAGGAGTCCATTCTCTTGCATGGCACTTCCATATTAGTAGGAATTGTGACTCTGGGATTTTCAAGTGTAATGAAATGTTTAAAATCATAATACTATACAATATAAGACACTTGGAAAGCAAGCCAGTTTTTGGAACTTAGACGAATGTCATTCCTGTCGAATGATTGCTGACCACTCTAAAAAGGAGGACGCCACTGGATTATATCTAGGATAGCTAACATGACTTCTAGACTTAGAAGATGCACAATGGGCAGCTCAGTGAACAAGTTGATCCCTGACATGGCTCTGAAATAGGTCCCGGAGTGAGTGTCCAGTTTAGGGAGGGATGGATGATTTCTCTACCCTGCCTCATCCCACGATATTTAGTCATCTAATCCAAACCTAATGATGTCTCTGCTACCATCATACCTACATTCCTGTCAGCCTAGTCACAGCTGGGAAGGACTTAACTCCAGCACTTCAAGCCTTTCCAGGCTGTGAGTTTACTGAGAATTTTGCCTTTGACTGTCACAGGCTTTTGTGTGTTTTACAGAAGTAAAGGCATAATCTGCTACCTACACTAAGGCCCCAAATAGCGGGGCAAGGCAAGAAAAGGAAAGATTAGAAATTATATAACAAACAAATAAAAACTGAGAGGGACCGAAGACCAATGTGGCTCCTGATTTTCCTCCTCCCATTGACATACTGAATATATAGCCACACTCAGAACAATTCTTTTGGAGAAAAATTCTGAAACTAGATGAGTGACTCCTATATATTGGGCAATGGAGAAAATGCCCACATCAAAATATCAATAGATAGGAAAGGCTGAGACACACTCTCACCATAAGCCTCACTCTAAGAATAGTGCCCACTCATTCAGGAGGGGATCCTCCCTCCCAACTTCTCTCTGAGCAGCAAAGAGCTTGGACCACACATCTAATGCCCCAACTTTTAGCAAAGGAGAGGAAAATAGCGGGCCCACTGGAGTTGGGACCGAGACCTCAAATGTACTGATTTTTCAAAAGCAGGCTTGGCCAGAATTAAAATGGTGGGGATGTACCTTTGAATTCCAGTATACTAATTCCAATATACTTTAATTAAATCAGCATAAACCAAAGCTGTATGAAAATACATTAAACTTTAGGGGTGAAAAAGATTTACATACATCCAAGTCACACTAAGTTTTGGAATGATGAGTGACTAAGTTTTATCAAACGAGCTAGAAAGGTGGATTAATCATGAATTATAGGCATTGCTATTATTTTTTGCTTACATCTTTTCATAAGCATCAAACCTCACACCGAACACTTATTTCTTAAGATTTTATCTTTTGCCATTTTAGAGTAAAAACATGTTAGTATAGATGTGATATATATTTGTATTTATAAAAATTGCTAAAATTTTATAAAGTTTTAAAATTATGACATTAATATTAAACAGTATATGATTTAAGTCATTTTTATGCATCTGCAAATTCACTTTTGATTCTAGTACATACCTCATTATATGTGGATTCTTTATTTTCTGACATAATACTTAAAAAGCTTTTTTAAATATCTGAGAATATAGGTCCCATGTAAGTCAAATGAAGCAAATTTTAGCATGTAAAAAGTCTACAAAATGTACTTAGAAGAATTACGAATTTTTATGCTGACTTTGGTTTTACACGTTCAAAACATTGAAAGTTTGGTTGCTGTCAGTCTGTTCCATGTTTCCATGTCTCTGGTTCTATTTTGTTCATTAGTTCATTTTGGGCAGGGGAGATAATAGTGGAAAGAAGGGGAAGGGACTAGTCAAAAAACATATATGAATGACCCACAGACAGGGACAATGGTGTGGGCATTGACTGTGGAAGCAGGGGCGGGCAGGACAGCGGCGGACAAAGTGGGGGGAAATGGGACAACTGTAATAAAATAACAATTTTAAAAATTGAAAGTTTGTTGTTACATATAGAGTATCTTTTTCTACATATCTTTTTTGATTGTCACTTATCCAAAACTACAGATCTGATAATTCATTTCTTCTCTATCTGAAAGTTATGAAGAAAGCAAATCATTTCATTTAATGCAGTTGCAGTTGTGAGAGAAATAAATTATGAAGAATGGCAGTAATAGCCACTTTGGCCTTGAATAGGGAGTCAATTTTTGTGGGTCAGAATATTTATTATAAGAAAACTCACTGTTATATAACCTAATTTTTCTGTAGTTTGAATGTACAAAGAGCAATGCCCCTAAATACACTTTCTTTCCTTAGTACATCAGGGGAATTAGGTGCTGAAATTATTGTCTGATTACTTTTATATAAGCAAGCAACAAAATCAATCAAGAATGTTCATTGGAAACCACAAAGAAGAGAGCATTACTGCATTCTTTAGGAAAAATAACAATATACAGATCATGTATCAAATACATGTACACTTGAAACTTATATGATCTTATTAACCAATGTAAGTTTAATAAAGTAAACCCAATAAGTTTAATAAAATAAAAAATAATTTTTAAAAAAAAATCAGGTTTAAAAACTGAAAATAAATTTTTTTTAAAAAAAGAAGGCTCCTTACTTCAAGCCATGCCCCAGAGTGACAATAATGAATGGTACCTTAGATTTTTCTTGCATTTACCCCCTTCTTTTCACTTATATTATTTTTCATTGCAAGGATTCCAAGAGGGTTAATTTTTGTCTCAACCAACTTTTTAAAAATATACCACAAAGACAGATTCTACTTCACATTGATTTTAGGAAAAGGGCATCACTATTCATTCACAGAATAAAAAACAAGTTTAAGTGTATCAGCTGCAAATGGTATGAAAGAGATGGCTTTCCTGAGATTTTCCTCTTACTGTACTATTTTTAGCTTTTAGGAAGTTTACTCCATGATCTAGTGACAATTAGGACTCCCTGGGGATTATTTTATCATTTTCAAATGATTTTAATTAAAAATTCTCATATGTGATACATTGCTGTAACCATATAGCTTTGTTATGAAAGTTTACCTGTATCATATTAGAGTGTGGCAAACTGCACCTGTTTGGTTTTCCTAGCAGCTCACTCCATTGTTTGTATGAGACACATATGCTAAAAAACTACCTTTGTACATCATTTGATTTTTGTCTACACTCTTTTGGCACTGTATTAGAAACCTATATCTTGTTGTGTTAAATTAATTTGATGGAGATGAACCATTCTACCCATTTGAATAACTTTTCTCGTGGGCTATTAAAGGTATATGCATTACTTGAAGGCATTCTATTTTAGTAGTTAGTTATTTAGCTATATTGGCTTTCTGCTATAATTTTGTTCATTGATCGTATTTCAGTTGGTTACCTAATTTTGTTCATTGATCATATTTCGGTTGGTTACCTAATATACACTGGGCCCAGTACTAGGAACTAGTAAACATATAATAGATCCTGTCTTCAAGGAACTGAGTTTTAGACTCAAGTGTAAAAAATGTCAGAGCATATTGACCAGGGACTAAAAAATGTAAACCTTATACTTATGGAAAAATAAGAAAAATTACCAATTCCATTTGTGAGAAGGGAGCATTAAGGCCTTTGAACTAAGGGATTTCTTAGAGCTGTAAGAATGAGTAGGCCTTAAGGATAAGAAGCAGTACAAAGTACGTAAAAGCACACAGATTGAAATAGTATGGGCCATTCAAGGATTTGCAATAATTTCCTTTTGTGTATGAATCTGAACAAGGGAATGGAGGATAAATCACTCAGAACATGAAAAAGTGTGCAGGAGTGAGATTATAATTGACTATGTTTGTATATCGTACTTGTCCTGAAGAGTCTGTTTCATAGGTGTCTGTGTTTCCCAAGGTTGTTTAGGTTAATACTTTGTTGACTGCTAACACACGTAGCATACTCAAGTGAGCTTAAATTACCTTCTCTGATGGGAAATGGATTTAACAAAGGTAATTTTAGGAGTTTTTGAAAGACATAACCTCTATCAAACACAACAGTATAAAATGTGGGGATGGGGGGGTTTGGGGAGTGATGGGGGGATAATAGAGACAACTGCTCTGAACAACAATAAAAAAAATTTAAAAAGGAAGCAATAGAGCTTTCAGTTTTAGGTAAATACTTTAATTGGGACAATAAAACATAATTATTATAGTATAATTTATGCATATAAAATATAGACTAAACATATGTTTATCATAGAATTTTGTTGTAAAATTAAGTAAGATCATGTCTGTAAAACAATTCTTCATTCAATAATGCATTTCATATGTGTTGTTTTGTTTCTCTGACATAATAAAAAACTGGATCATTCTGGCATAAAAACAGACACATAGATCAATGGAACAGAATAGAAAGCCCAGAGATAAACCCACACCTTTACAGTCAATTAATATCTGATAGAGGAAGCAAGTGTATACAGTTGGGCTAAAAGATAATTTATTCAAAAAATGGTCTTGGGAAAACTGGACAGATATGTGCAGAAAAATGAAACTAGACCACCTTCTTACACCACACACAAGAATAAATTCAAAATGGATAAAAGACTTAAGTTTAGACCTGAAACCATAAAAAACCCTAGAAGAAAACATAGGCAGCAAAATCTCAGACCTTGCTCATAGCAGTATTTTATCAAATATCTCTCCAAAGGCAGGGGAAACAAAGAAAAAATACACAAATTGGACTACATGTACCTACTTCTTATTACTTTTTGATCTCATAATTTATCCTGCTGTCCTCTTTTGAATTAATTAATTAAAATTTTTGGCTAATTAATTTCTTAGTTAATATCTAGGTTAATGAGCCAAGTACATACAGAAAACATATAGGTTCTTAGAGATATGAAGCTGGTTTCATAAATATATAATAATTCAGCTTGATTAAATATAACATTTAATTATTCTTTTTATCTTTTATTTATTATTACCTGTCCAATTCTGAAGAGATATGATGAAGTCCCCTAGTATGTATGAAAATTTTCAAACCGAGTCCTTATGATATAACGGTTTTTGATTTATGCTTTTGGCTGCTGTGTTTCATGCACATACATTGTAATGGCTACCACTTCTTTTGTAGTATCTTATTACCTACTACCTACTTGTGTTCTGTTTATTGACTTTAGCTTATATGTACCTGTAATAGCTGAGCTAAGCTCCTTATTTTCTACTGTTTTCACATTGAGAACTTTTGTTAACAATCTTATCAGGCTCTGAATTTTAATGGGATTTTTTGGTCCATTCACATTTAATACATGACAGGGATATTTTACTTTTACATTTTGCCATCTATATTGTTTTCTTCCTTTATAAAAATTATTGTAATTTGACCAAGGGTTTTTTTTGTTTGTTTCTTTTTGCTTGTATTCCTCCCTCTGTTAGTTTGTAAGATCTACTCTGTAGCGTCCTTAGTCATACTTCCTATTAGATGTAGGTCATTTCTAACATTTAAAGCTAAATGTTAACACTTCCTTGTCAACTAAGATGCACATTTCCAAATTCCCATTTTTCCTGTAATGGGGAGAAATGAAATTAATTTTGGCTCTTAAGGCATCATCCCAACAAAATGGTTGCCACCTGTATCTATAAGAGAGAACATGCCTATGCAGTGGATTTCTAATAAATTTCTGCCTCCTTACTTTGGCTGTCACAAGCTCCATTTTATGTAGATCAAATGATGTGCTAGAGCCCATAGCTGGTTAAAACACAGACAAAACTCTTAAGTGTAAACTCAACATAGCAGACAATGTTGATAAAATAACATATCGACCTACTCGAAAAGTTCTCATTTAGAGCTGCATCAATTTCAAAAGCTTCAAAGGACTGCTCTATATATTTTCAGGTCAGAATAGGTATAGAAGTAAAGGTTCTTCTGATGGATGAGCTAATTTTGCATTTCACTAGAGCACAGTTATAAATAGATACTAATGACTTTTTAGAAACCTTGATGGCTTCTAGCACACTATACATGTTAATTATCTAATCATTCTAGCTTTCTGATTTTTCCCAGGAGGAAGATGGTACAGGAAATCAAAGAATTTATAGCTTGGTCCTGTAGATGCATTAAATAGACACAAAGCACAGGTCACATGGGTCACATGTGATACACAAAACTGTCATAATTGTGTGTAGCAATTATGCTACCCATACTGAATTAATCCAGTTTTCTTGGAAGCTTAAACACATAATATACAGAACTGTGTTGCCATTCCAGAACTATGGAGGAGATACTCCAAGGTCTTAATTCAGACAGAGGCAAATGTGGACATATTCACCAGGACAAACCAAGTTATGCTGTGATAAAAAGCAATCCATGAATCTCATTGTGTTTAAATGGCAAATATTCATTCATTTATTTATTTCCTCACATGACTTTCTCAATGCAAGTTGCTCAAGTGTCATCAACATCATGGTAATTTGAAGACTCACGCTACTATAATAGCCACTATATTGCCTGTTTACCTGTCAGACAGAAGAGACTCCTGGAAAAACCTCACATTAGAAAGTAAATGCTCTGCTCAGATCCTCATAATTATCTTTTTACGTCTCATAGGCCATGAATGTCCATGTTACCCTACCCACAAAAAGGTGGGTCATGAAGTGCAGTTCCTGGGTGATTAGCACTGACTATGTCAGAGTATGGACACAGGTCACATTGCCTTTATATTTGCTTCATGAATAAATAAGACTGAGTTTTCTAATAAGTCCAATCGGTATTATGTTCTTTTTTCGTGGACCTTGTATAGCAGGTGACTTGTCATGTCCAATCAAGTTAATCATGACAAGTACATAGTGAAGACCATGAGATAGCTCCTTGGATTCATCTGAGGTAAATTAGCTCTATTTGATAATATATGACAAAGATCTTTATGGCTTTATGAAAACAAAGCTTTTGGCAGAAAATCAAAAGTATATATGCTGACTAAAGTATAAATAAAAGAAATAAAACCAAAATAAACATGTCCTGCATTGTGTCTCTTTTCATATGTTGTTAATAACTATATAATATTCCATTCAATAGATGCATCGTAACTTATTATTTTCTCATTTGGAAACTTTTATGTCTTACATTTCTAGTGTCCTACAGAACATTAAAATGGGTATATAAGTACAAAGTATTTTTCCTGAATTTTTAGGTTATTTACTGAGTCATACATTAATATTTTTACAGTTCCTTGACAGAATACTTAATTGTTGAATTACTTACTTATTCAAAATTATTTATGGAAACCATGTTATGTGATCGTCACTTTTTTAGCTGAGTACATACACAACCATACACACACACAACCAATCTCTGGTTAAGGAATTAAGGAATTTACATTCTAGTGGGTGAAAGTAATTAGCTTTTAAAAAGTAGGTTAACAAAATAATTTCAGATTCCCAAAAGTGCCATGAAGACAGCTCATCAAAATAACATAATAGAAACTGGGGGCTTCTTCAGAAAATGGGAGCAGGAACTTCTCTAAGGAAGGATTGTATTTATTTTAGCTGATGCTAACCTGGGAGGGGGTGCTGGCCACCAAAGTGAAATGTTCCTGTAAGATATTTCATTAATATGTGAATGCCAATTTTCCTACGTAGGGGCAGCTACAATTATTCTTAGTTATTTAACTTTGTATACCTCATAGGTGAAAATCTGGGCATGATTTTGTTCACACTTCAAATGCAAGTAGTCCTAAGGGCAAGAATAAATGGAATGATCTGTCATTAACATCTGGTATAAACTGATGTATCAAGTCCTAAAGTAAAAGATGGACAAACTGGGAATCTGATGATACAGAATAGATTTGGAGCTTGTGATGTTGTGCCTGGAAAACATCAGATGGAGAGTTACAGGCTCATGGAAAGAGATCTGAACCATGAGGAAGGGTGATTGTAAAGCCAGATGTATAAGCAATAATTATTAACTATCTGCTTTATATTTAAGCCAACTAGATGCCTTGTCACATAACCTGTTTCTTTTATCCTTTGTCAAAGTGTCTTTCTGCATTTTCCTCATCAACTCTCCCCGCAGTTTGTTATAACATAGCCCCTATAAGGCAAAGTGGTAGGTTCGATCCCGTCAGACCACATGAATCAAACATTAAATGCAAAATAAGTAGAACAACTACCATAATTGGTATTTCTCTTTTGCTTGCTCTCTCTCTCTCTTTCTCTCTCTCTCTCTGCTTCCCCCCCTTTCAAATCAATAAATAGAACAAAATAAAGCACTGAAAAAATAAACCAACTCTATTTTGTCTACATGAAATCCAATGCAAGTATATACTATAATCAAGATAAAGTAAAAGGATATAGAAAGAGTAGTTTATTTGCTATCTACTAAAAGGAACATGGAATTTGGAATTATGCAAACAGTGTATTTTAATTTGAATGGTGCCTTTCTTTCCTGTATGGTTTTGAAAAACTAATTCTTAGAGTCTGAGTTGCCTTATAATAATACCATAATAATAGCCAAATTATAGTGTTTATATGAGGATTAAGAAGATGACTTCAGCAGAAAGTGTGGAACAGCTTGAGCTCTAGGTAAATTATAAACTATTGTAATTATAAATCTTTTATGGTGTTTGTAAAGCACTTGTCAAAGTAAGCATGCTATTAGATTATATTTGCTCTATATTCCATTTAGTATAAAGTAATTATCTTGCCCCAATAAATTGATATGAAAGTATATTGGACTTTTCCATTTATAGCTTTGAGTATTGATTAGGGCACTATAGAAAATCCCTTAAAAATGTTTATACTTTATAAAAGCAAAAAGTAATAAAAACTTTCAAGCATCTATATAGATTAGTATGTAGCTATTAAATGCAATATTATATAGGTATTAAGTATTTTATTAACATGTGAAAGGAGAAAATATGCAGGATATGTATATTTTTGTTTTATTACACTTATTTATGCTTATTCTCTTTGCTTATAGCTAAATAATAAAAACATCCTTTCTTCACTTTCTGGGTAAATTTTTAAAAATTCTTATGGAATGGGAGATAAGATTCTCTAGAAGACATACTTTCAAGCAAAAGTACATGACTGCTAAAGTATTTTCTAGAGAGCATAGGTCCAGTGAACCTCAGGACTTGGGTCTGTTGAGTGGGCATGTTGTTCAGAGAAATGAATCAATCAGAATGGCAAAGAGATTTTTTAGAGGAAATGTCTTCTGGGGGAAAGTTTCAATAAGAGAGAAAAACAAATATCTCAGCTGAGAGAGTCTTGAAAAGAGATGTCTATAGATGCTTACTTAAAATTTAAAATGTAGTATATTTTATGGGTAAATCACCCTCCAGTCAATCCTAAAGAACCTCAGCACATTTTTCCCTTTCATGCTCTTTTGGCATAGATGTGCTTCAGCTGATAATGAAGAGGCTGCCCACAGAAGGCTCTCCACACACCGGTTATGTAAGTTATACGAAGTATGGTTAGAATTAAAATACTCCATTCTACTGCTGGATTTAGAGAAGGGAAAAAAGGGAAAAAGTGAGTTTATTTGACTGAGTTATCCTTAACTTAAAATATCATGGTTTTCTTAAGATTTTTTATAAGTGAACTTAATAATTATAAACTGTTTTAAAGAAAATTATTTTTATTTGAAAAGTTAGAGTAAAATGCAAAAAATTTAAACATGTCAGTTTAAGCATAAAAATACAATGCCCATAAAAATAGTTCTTTATATTAAGAAATTAGAAATTCAGGAAGCTTATTTTCTTCTCTTAAGTAATAATTTAAAAGCTATAAAGAAGACATGCAGATGTCAAAGTGTCCTTAAAAATACTCAGGTTTCTTCAGGGTAAATGATGAAAATTATTAATTTACAGCTGCCTTTGACATACTCCTAATTTTTCAGTTAAATCATTACATTCTTCTTCACATAGGAATTATCTTTAGGCACATGATTTTCACAAACCATTTTTTATAAAATGTTACAAATTCATCTACATCAACAAGAAACTTATATTGAATAAATAGTTCTCTGAACTGTTCTAAAAGAAATCATATATCATACAGAAATTCATTTTTTTCTTCTGAGTCAATATTATATCATTCCTTATAAATAATACTACATATGGCATAAGGCTACTCTGGTGATAATTTTCAAGTGGATCATAAAACTTCTATTAATCCTCCAAACGTCTAAAAGGTAAGAAATTAACGTTAGATATTGAACTGTTAAAATGTAAATAGATTTGTTCCATTTAACAAATCAATTGTTGAGAACCAAAGCTAATATATTGGATTTACTACTTGCATATAAATCAGTTTATGGCTTTTATATTTCAGTACATGTCTTATGACACTATAAAAAATAATTTCAAGAACATAGCTTATTCATTTAAATTGCAACAGTATTTACCAATACCATAAAGAGTTGAAGTCATAAAATTATTATCATAATTGACAATGAGAAAGATATTTCTAAACAATCATGAAAAACAAACTCTTCTTATTTAAGAACTTTAAGAGACCAACTCCTCTGCTGATTAAAGTTTCCAGAACATTCTTTGGTGTTTTGATAGTAAACAGGTACTATTCAGTGTTAAAAATGAAAAATAGATTTTAGTGTAAGGAAAATTAAAGTTTGGGGTTTTTAATCTTTAGGTAATGTATAGTATACTTGGAAAGATTTTTGGGCCTAAGTATGTATTGATTTACATAAAGTTATTTTTTAATTATTAACTCCAGAAAGTTTTAGAATACATCATGGTGGTGATTCTTTGCATAGTTATATGGACTGCAAAACTGTCAAGGCTATATTCTAATGACAACTGTCCCTTAAAGACTCTCATTGTATTCAGAGATTTCAATTTTAAAAGAGATTGTTTTTCTGGATGCTTCCCTTAGGAGTTGAGAGTGTAGATGTTTGAATGGTAAGGATGAAACAATGCTGCTCCTCTATTTTCTTTAGAAAATAAAAAGGCACCATTGGAATTATGAGTATCTCTCTAATGAGTGAATGAGTTTCCTTCACCTGACAATATTTTTGCAAAGCCTAACCGCTGCCCAGAAGAGGATTCTTTAGAAGATTCGTTTTTATTTCTTTTAGAAGGGAATCAAGAAACACTAGGCCTGCAATGACCCAAATAACTCTCAGACCCTAAGAAATCTAATTCAGTCTGTTGTAAGCAATGTAGTCCTGCACAGTCTCCCAGAGACCTCATGATTTCATATTAGCTCCTTAAGCACATTAGCTCAGACTGACTTAGGAACCAGAGAGAATAGACCTACTTTTATTCTGATTAAAAACTATATCAGTTCCTTAATTAGGACATGCTCTTTCTCACCAGGCCCTCTCCCTACTCACCTGGACAAACACACTTGTGATTCGAATCTCAGCTTAGATGTTTCTTTCTTCCCTTGCAGTTTTCCAGGGCCCCGAAATTGGGTTACATGCCTAACTTTTGTTCTTACAGCACCCCTTAACTATCATATTGGCTTATACTTTCTTATTTGTCTGTCTGTACCATCTACCAAACTATAAACTCATGTTAACTGCTGGATACTCAGCATTAAGCACTCTGCCTACTATTACAGTAATCAATATTTGTTGAAGCAATATTCACTTGAGGGGATTTATAATAATTTGTATTCATTTAAGAGATGGAATAAATGCATTATCTGGATTGCTAAAGTTCATGTCCCCTTCATTATATTCTACTAGCTTATTCGTCAGCCTTATC
The DNA here is from genome assembly GCA_004026545.1 of Mormoops blainvillei. Lineage (NCBI taxonomy): Eukaryota > Metazoa > Chordata > Mammalia > Chiroptera > Mormoopidae > Mormoops > Mormoops blainvillei. The sequence goes on along the minus strand of PVJD01002405.1, from coordinate 136,541 downwards.
CCACAATATCTGATATTCCCAGAACCTAGCATGTGACTGATGCATATTATCTTCTCTAAGAGTTATTGAATGTATTCATCAGGGAACAAATGAATAATGTGGGCTTGGCAAATTTAAAAAAATGCTTATGTTCTTTTTGTACTCCTTATTGCCTATTTGCCATGAATGCGAGTGTAGAGTATAGAAGCTCAGAAGACAGTATTTCTATCTAAGACAGCAATTAGAAAGAGGCACATTATTTTTGAAGAAAACAGCTCATTCTTTGGATGAGATCTCATTGGTTCAGGATATTTTGGTTTTCCTCGGCACTTTTTTCCTCTTTATCTTATAGAGACAACCAAAATATTTCCTGAATATCATTTAATTTTAATATTAAATAAATACTCAATATTGATCCTATATTTGCTAAAAAAAAAACAATAGCCTAGAAATATCTACAAATACCTAGAAATAACTGTTATTTCCCAGTTTCTCTTGAGTAGGTCCTCCTGGTGAATCAATAGGTGTTGTACTCTTAAGAAACTTGACGTTCTTCTGATTTTTCAGTTTCCAGTTCTTTATAGTCAGTTTGAGGATGGCCACTTCCTTCTATCAAGTATGTTATAACCCTGGGACTTAGGTACTAAAGAGGATATGTGCATGCAAAGATTAACCAAGTTGGTGCGTATGTGTGGAGAATAGAAATGGGGACCTTGAACAGATGGACAAAGCTGTGGGAAGACCAAGCTTGAACATGGAAAGTAATCTAAGGTGCGAGAAGCTTTCCCAGGGAAGCAAGGCCAAGGGAGACATCTAAAACAATAGCTTTGGCAAATTGTAATATTTCCTGTTTGTATTTTTTCATAAATATCTCTTGTACTTTGAGTTTTAAACTGAATATTCAGTCTCTTAGGAATTCCACACTCATAGATTCTTTTGTGCTCATTCAGTGTAGAAATTACAGGCTGCCTTTTATTCCAGTTGTGCATAACTCTCTCTCGTATTACCTGAAAATTCCTAAAGGACAAGAATGGTTTATAGAAGGGATGTGAAGATTCCATATTTGCCTTCTCTTTTTCTTTGGATTTTTTTTTTTGAACGACTGTTATCACACTGGACAAAAAGACATTTGTCTTTTTCAGTAATGACCAATTGTCTTTACCAAGTTTGTGTCATTTCAGTTCTCTAGTATGTTGGCACTAAAGTCAACAGAACTTGGTCATTTCAACACCCTATTCAGAAGAGGAGTCATCAAACTAGGGACATGGTTCAGATATGAATTGCCACATGTTATTTTTTTACCATGATCATTCCTTTATGAGTTATGCATGGTCCTTTTACCATAGCACAGCTGAGTAGTTGAAATAGAGATCATATAGTACAATATACCTAACATATTTATTATTGGCTCAAGCTATATAGCCTTTATATCAAGTTGAACTCAGATAATAAAAACTCTCTACTCAATATGGACTTTTTATTTTTCTCTGATTTCCCTTCACCTGTTAATCTGAAGAGAAATATAAAATTAGGATATGAACTGAGTATGTTCAGCAGATAACCATAATTTGTAGCAGGTTATTGATAATTTTCCATTTATAATATTTTCATTAAGAGACCAAACTACATCTTATAAGTAATGCAAAATTGTCAGAACAGTACTGACTCTATCACTAATAACTTTCAAAAACAAAATGACTTTCTGCTCCTTTAAACCATTTATAGCCTATAAGTTTATTTTGGTCACATATGGACCATTAACAGTTGACAGCTGTCAGATAAAGTCAGATGAAATGACTCATTAAAGTCATGTTTTAAAAAAGTCTGAGGAACTCCTTTGTTTTCTATAGTTAGTTACTGGTTAACCATTTTGGCAAAAATTCCGTCTTTTAGCCTCATGGGTTCACAGAGTAGGCAAATACTCATGTGATATGAGTTTAGTCATACTACAGAAATTTTTAGCTTCTAGGGTAAAATTAAATATAATTTAGACTGATTTGGTAATTGTGTGTGAGAGTCATGTGTGTGCGTGTGTGCACAGCTGGGGTTTGTGCATGTGATTTTGTGAACTTTGAACTACAGAATTTTGATTGCAACAATTAGTTGATTTCCATCCAGTTCAGTTACTTTTATTTAAGAATGGCATACTGATTCTTCAACTTATTAATTGATTTTAATTGGGATTTCTTTAGGTAGGAATGACTACACTGACATTTTGATATGAGATCAGTATTCATTGCATAGTATGGTGTCATAGTAGCCTGCAATCCTTCCCTAAATAATACTTAACTTCGATTCTTGAGAAAATTGCCTCTAAATATATCCATTTCATAAGCTTTTTGGTGTGCCCCAGTATATTCTTGATCCTATTAATATACTTTTTTTTAAATTATGTGATCTTTTGTATTAAGACCCCATTCTTATGACTTCATTTAACCTTAATTATTTCCTTAGTGGTTCAAATATATGAAATTTTAATTTTTTTATTTATTCTTTTAAGGGGTAGGGGGAGAGAGAAAGAAGAAAGAGAGAGAGAGAATTGTTTTTCCACTTATTTATGCATTCATTGCTTGCTTCTCATATGTGTCATCACCAGGGACTGAACCCATGATCTTGGCCTATTTGGATGATGCTCTAACCAACTGAGCTACCTGGCCTGGGCTGAATGTATAGAATTTTGAGAGGACACAAACATTCACTCTATAAACAGCCCTGTATAAAACTTTGTTTCATTCAATTTGTTCTGCAGAATTGGCATTATCTGCTTCACTTGCTAAAAGACTATTTTATTCTCTTGATATGATCTTTATTGAGGATTTGTATTTAGTCTTTTTGACAGATGTTCTCATGTCAAGGATCAAAATGTGTTTTCTTTTTAATTTTATTTATTTTATTTTTAGAGAGAAGAAGGGAAGGAGAAAGAGAGAGAGAGAAACATCAGTGTGTGGTTGCCTCTTGTGTGCCCGCTACTGGGGACCTGGCCACAACCCAGGCATGCCCCGTAGACTGGGTATCCAACTGGAGACCTTTTGGTTTGCAGGCTGGCACTCAATCCACTGAGTCAGGAAAAATATCAAAGTTTAGAGGCATTTATAGAAATAAAAAGAATATCTGAAGTGTTCATACACAAGAATCAGTTTTGTCGGAGTGTTAAATAAAAGCAGGTGCCTGACTGCAAAACACTATGCCATGTCCTTGGAGTATTACTAAATTCCATACAGGAAGCAATATGTTGAAGAATTTCCTAAAACATCTTTTAACCCCAAAACTACACTAGAAAAACTTACTGCATTCCAAGCTCTTATAAGCCAAAGAACAAAGGTTATTTCTGGAAAGAAATTTGGGATTGTTTTATTCTTCAGTTTAAGAGTCTTAAGTCTTTGTAGAATGGCTGTAAATACTTGTGTCATGGAATATACTCGAAACCAATTGAAATAATTGATCTGTGGAAGTTTTAGATAAGAGTTCGAGATACATATTTCTGGGGATAAAACTGTTTACCAGTGAAATAATTCGATAAGAAGACAAGTAACTGTCAAGTGTTCTTCCTAGTCACCAGGAAAAAATGTTATGTGATCAAGATCATAGAAGCTGTTTTCTTCACATTTCTAGAGTCACAATTGCATATGACTTCCATGGAGGATCTCAAAGATCTTCAACTGGATAAATAACACTATGATTCAAAAACAGTAGTCAGTTTCATGAATATATGGCAAATTTTGTACAAATCATTTGACCCAAGCCATACTTTCACTGAAAAAAAAAAAAAGAATGAGAACATCTATTATACTTTAGGCTAGTATAAATAAAGCCAAATAAACAATGCCTAAAGGACATTGTGAGCTGTATTATATACCTCTACATAGATATTTGGTGTTATTCATACCATCTCAACCAGAATGAATAATATGGAGATTCTAATCTGACTGTCACAATTCACATTTTGTGAATTGAGTGTTATTCTCTTTCCCATCAACCTGTTAGTTTGTTCTGAATCCAGAGAATAGGATCTCTCTTGGATAATATTGTTTTACTTAAAAAAACAAAACAAAACAAAATGGAACTAAGATTTTAAATTTAAAGTCTCAATGGCAGTAGAGGAAATGACTCATTACACATTGTTCAAGTGTGAGAATTTCTTCAAATCCACAGATAAACTCTTTTATTTAATACATTGACTTCTGACTTCTTGAAATATATATTTTTCCCACAAATATATAAATTTTTGTGGGGAAAAATACTAGGAATAACATGTTTCTCCTTTCTTTTATAGTATCTTCACTTTGTAAACTAAAATGTAGATTTGTTAAAGCTTAATCCAAAGTATTAGAATTCAAAGCCTAGAATTAAATTGCTTGAAGGTAATCCTTTTCAGCAGGTGAAATTTTATCTAAGGGATGAATATGCCTGTTAAAGGTTTAGTCTTATATTTGCAAATAAAAAGAGAAGTCCAAGTTTTTATAACAATTGCAGAATTGGCCCATTTTGGTACTCTAATTTTAGGGATAAAAACTGTATTATGATTAAAAAACTGGAAATTATTTCTTGTTTACTAGCATATTAATTATTTTGACTGATTTTAACCTATTGAGTGAACAAAAGAATTATAGTATTTATACAATATTCAAAATAAAATTGTATTTCATGGGAAGAGAAGTGAGAAAATGCTTGAATAAAGTTCAAATATTAAAAATTCAATAAATACAGAAAGTTCATGACTCTATTATGCAATGAACTTTTTAAAGAAATAATAATGTGTTGTTGAAGTAATGACCTAATATTGTGTGCATGGGATCTACAGGAAATATAAAGGAAAACTTTTTCTAAGGGAAACACATCCAGAAAACCATTTTAATCATTAAAGATATACTCAGAGGTGCTTATACAGTGTTTATGTGACAACTAATATGTGATCGAAATCAACACAATGGGACACTAACTTGTAAGTTTTAGATATTTCAGGTGTGAAGTAGTGAGTTTATATAAGAAATTTCCTGTTTTAAATTAAACATGAAAAAACTAAATTGCTTTTTTTGGTCAAAACTTTTAACTTTAAACATTCAGTTATAATTTAACTTTTAGAAAACTTCAGAAATTACATTAAAATTTAACTTTCAGAAAATGTTCCATCAAAGATAAGGTCATGTTTGATATAAAAATGTTACACTTTTACTTATTCTCACTTTCCCTTACCATCTTCTATGTAACAATAGGTGACTCCATTGGCAGTAAGCTTAGAAAACTAACCTAACTTTTGAAGCCATCAATGAATCATAGTGAAAATCAACATTTAAAGATCACTCTCTTTATGTGGAAAAGAAATTGGAGGGACACAATTCATGTTCATTTTCCATTGAAATTTGTTATGTGTTCTATATCTAACATATGCATGTGGAATGCTCTGGGGTAAATCTGAAAGCAGAAACAAATCCTGACATTTATAACCATTTGCTAACACTAGGCTAGATTATCTCAGGCTGTTGTAAATTTGTAGACAGTCACCATCTGTGTCTCCTTAGAATTTATGACAAGGGAGAAAGAAGAATATGTCTCAAGACTTCAAGAATTTACTTCTTTCTGCATAGGTTTAAACCATCCATCTTTTACCCTAAACTTAGAGACTGTGCATGCTTGTGATCATCCCTACCTGCAAGCAATTACTATGAAAATCCAGCCTAGATATGCTGTAGCGCAGAATTCATTTTTACATATAGTTTCTATTTGACAGTTAGGACATTATTTGACCATCCTGTTATATAATTGTTCTCTTTAATATGTGTCTGCTCATATTTCTGTACAAAACTGTCTGATTAAAAAAAATTAATTATAACTAGTTAGTAAGAGGTACCTAGTGGGTTTTTAAAAACTATTTGATATGATCACTATATATTATAGTTCCCGCTACTTTAAAAATCTTATTTTATCATAAATGGAATTTTAAGTCACCAAAATTGAAAATGACACTGGAATGTCAAATGATAACTGGAAGACTTTTAATTTAATTTTAGCCATACTATGTCAGTACATAAACTTAAAATACTGAGACAGAAAAGGAATGATTATTTTTATTTACTTTTAAATAATTTATCATGCTTGATTATTTTCTTAACAGTCTTATGGCTTGTGAAGCACTTCTGAAGTGAAAAATAGTGCCTGTGAAGTGGGTAAAGTGGTTAGGTACTTACGTCTGTGCCAAAGAAGTGAGCTTTCCAAAGTTCAATAGCTGTAGCTCGGCATTTAAGGATTATCTGTATTTTATCCTTCTTCATTTTTTGTATTTCTTTATAATTGCATTACTGGAATAATTTAAGGGCAGCCATATTCAATGCCTATAAACAAGGGCACTTTTTTTCCATCTTAGTGATCAGTTGCTTAGTAACTATATGGTTGATGAAATCTATCAGATCTTGATGGCTCTGTTTCTTCAGCAAATGTCAGGAATTAAATGGAGTAAGTTAGATTTTTCATAATATTTTACCATTTTACAGTCTCTAATGGATTGTTAAGTAATTTTATTTTCCAATAGATTTTATTTTTCTTCAAACCCAAGTCTCCTTTTGATTTCCATTATATAGAAGTTAAATATAACTTTTACTTTGTCATCAAGAGATATTTATTATGTTTTAGGATTTATTTCATGAATTAGGTCTTAAGTAAATTAATCAATCATTTGTAACCAACCAATTAAATTATATAAGCTGAATACCTATTATTTTCAAAATATAATGCTAAATTATTCTACCTCCATTGAAAGTGTTTAAAATTCACCAGAAACCACACATCTTTATACTACAATTAACAATAAAAAGCAGTGTTTGATAAGTAAACAAATATAGAATGTAAAATAGTTAAGGGAAGGAGCAAAAATTATACTTTATTAAAGAGAGGATAATTCTGATAGATTTTTTAAGAAGATTTTATTTATTTATTTTTAGAGAGGTTAAGGGAGGGAAAGAGAGGGAGAGAAACATTAATGTGTGGTTGCCTCTCATGTGCCCCTCACCAGGGTGACCTGGCCTGCAACCCAGGTATGTGTCCTGACTGGGAATTGAACCGGTGACCCTTTGGTTCACATTCTGGCACTAAGTACACTGAGCCACACCTGCCAGGGCTAATTATGATAGATTTATTAGATACTTATTGGATATAGATGAGTAAGAGAGAATGTAGACCTCCTTAGAAACAGTACAACTTTCCTGAATGTCTCTTAGGTGTATAGCAATAAATAAAAAATGACCATTGTAAAGTCATTAATATTTTTCTGTTAAAACCATTTTAATGTAATTAGTACATAATATAAAACAGAATTGTTATCTTTTGCAGGTATTATATCATTAACGAAACTGTGAGAATGGATTGTTTACCTCCTCAAATAACACACAGTAGAGATATATATAGAAAAAAAGACCAATAATATTATAGCTAGAAACCCAGATGTTTTCTATAATACAGGTATTGACAGTTTGTATTTTGAAAAAAAAAACAAAACTATTGTATTCATTCTATTAACAAGTATTTATTGAGTACATACAATATACAGAAATTGCTATAGGCCATGAAGAAGTGAGAAGCAAAAAGTTACAACAATGTATATGGCATGCTTAATACTCTCAGATGGTTAAGTATATGATTTTACCTTTCACTTTTACATCTGGCATATATTAGGTATTGATATTTTTATGTGAAGTTTCAGGACGTAGATTTTTTTTTTTAATTTAATAGTGATCCATTAACATTGGGAATTTATATTGTGTGTATTTCTTCCTAAACTCTCAATTCTATTCCTTTAGTTGGTTTTTCTATCCTTATACTGGTTGCCCATCATACTAGTTACTTTACACTAGGTCTTTAAATATGATAACTTAAGTCTTCCAAATCTGTTCTTCTTGCTCCAGGTTATCTGGGATGTACTAAGCCATTTGAATTGCCACATGATTTTAGAGTCATCTTGATAATTTTCACAACAATTTCTTCTGGGATTTTGATTACATCTACAGGTTATTTGGTGTAGAATTGATATTTTTACAATACTGAAAATTTTAATCCACAAATATGGTATATCCTGTAGGTTTTTAAATGTCTCCTCTTTAATTTCCTTTGATAATATTTTGTAGTTTGCAGTGTAACTTTTATTGGATTTATTCCTAGGTATTTTATATTATATGCTTTTTAAATCATATCTTTAAAGTTTTGTTTTAAGTTTTTTACTTTTATAAATAGTATAAATATAATGTACTCAAAATGAATTTTTAAGCAGTGATTAAAAATATTTATTACTCCCTACTAGTGAAACCTATGAATAAGCTAAAGCTAAGAAATATATTCTGAGGCCTGTAGTGTGGCATTTTTTCAAGTAAAACATTACAAAATCAATTGTACCATGAATAAGTTTATATCAGGTCTCCATTCTGCCCTGGATTTAACAGGATCATTAACTTCATTGCAAATTTTAGGCAGGTGGTATGTATCAAGGATAAACATTTAAAAATACATGAGTCCATTGAGGGTCCTCATGTAAACACTGTGTTCAAGGAACTGGAAAAGTAAATACAGCTTTTTGCTTTGAGTTTGCAGCAAGCCAGTTGGTACAGCTAAGTCTTTGGCCCTGCAAGACTGTGTGTGGACTCGGCTCCCACCTCATATCTGGCATGTGAAAGCTGCATGAGAACCTCATGATTTCTGCCTGTGGATCAGCCCTGTTGATCTTCGGGTCCTTCTTACTCAGGACTTTAAGCAAAATTCTTACCCTTGTACTCTTTATTGAGGATCCATAGTTAGCTATAATTTTGCTACATTTTAAGCAGCTGGATGGTGGTGGGGAGGGCAAGGGCCTCAAAGAGCCCTGGTTTGTAGTGTTGGCTGATTTCCATTGTGTAAATAGTCCAACAAGGGCTGATCTCAAGCCCCTAAAGTGAAGTCCCTGAAAGAACATGGAGTTGCAAAGAAATGCAAATAAATGGTTCTTATAAGCCATTCTGAGCTGCTTCGGCATATCAGTTAGTTAGACACACTTGATCTCTCTTTGCCTTGTTATAGGCCCTGAAACTACTGTTTTGTTAGATTCTTACAATGGTTTTTCTATGATATACACATACAGACACAGATGCACACACAATGGCATGTCTATTGGTATATGTTTGTATGCGTATGTATATGTGCTTATGTATGAATGTAAATAAGTATATGTGTGCATATCTATATATATAGAATAGATATATTATTTTTCTCATCCTTTCCCCCTTCCACAATAGTGACATCCCAGAAAGGGGCTGCCAAAAAAGTTTTACTCCCAAAGTAATGATGACATGGAGTAGGGTCATAGCTAAGGCACAGTGGATGGCCGTGTGAGCAAGAAATAAGCCTTTGTTAAAAGCAACTGGTCTTTGGGGGTCATATGGTACCACACCATAAGTAATCTCCAAGGTGAATAAAAATATATTATCAACTCATGTTTAACCACTTGTTCTGGAAATTAAATAATTATAGAAAAATGATATAATATATATTATGTATTGCAATATAAATCATGTAGTTATATTATACACATATATGTAGTTTTCTCTCTTGCTTTCAAAGGCACCAGACTGAGGAAAGATTTGAGCATAGCCTTTGCCCTATATGCAGGCACTTGAAGCAATTCAGGCTGTGCCAGATGGTCACTGTGACCTGGTAAACTATCCTGGAGAACAATAACAGCCTGATGATGACAGAGGTTTGGGTTAAAATTTCCTATGAGAAGAAAAGAATTCTTTCCAAAATTGGCTCATAAATGTCTTCCAGTGTAGTTCCACATATTTTGCACTAACACCTTACTCCTGGCTGAGAATTAAAAATAACAGTGACAGCATATCATACCTTATTAAGCAGGTAAGGGGTTATTCTGATAAAGGGATTGGCAATGCAATCCCAGCTCAAGTAAAATTTTATTAACAAACCAGATAGTCTTGATTTTCTTTACAAAGCATCTCCGAGTAAGGTATAATATAAAGTCTTTACTTATGTTATCACAAGTCCTTTTACAACAAGAGGCCTAATGCAGAAAACAGACTACAATGCACTGCTGATTTCTCATCCAGGCAAAGCTTTAAAACAATTACTCTACTTACTGTCATTGCTCCCTCACTACCTCCATGAAAACCTAGGATCGGTCTTCCACCACCTGCCTACAAAGCCCTTTGTGACTGTAGAACGATCGAGGGTAGAGAATGTACTAAAGGCCTTGCTAGATTTCAAAAGAAATCATGAAGGTTTCCTAAAATGTCTCAAAACTTCTATCAAAAATATGACATTATATATACAGATGCAGTGAACTAGACTCCTCTTTCAGGTTCATGCATTTAATCCCTTCTCATGTATCCAAGTTCTCCATGTTTCTTTGCATTTTAGTTTGGTTGATCTCCAGTGAGTACTTTTTTTTCAAGATGGAATTTTTATTTGATTTTATATATATATATATTTTAATTTGTATATATGAGTCTGAAGTTTAGAAGAAAACTCTGGGCTGGAGATCCATATTTACATATACTCATCCTATAGGTGATATGTGCAGAGTGAGACCAGATGAGATCAACAAAAGAATGAGTATAGACAGGGCAAAAGACCAAATACTGAGATTTAGGACACTTCCCTGAAAAGAAGTAAGGGGAAAGAGGCTGATGTAGCAAATGAGACAGATTAAATAGTCAAGTAAGTAGCAGAAGACCAGAGTATGGAGCCTTGAAAACGAAGTGTGTATAAGTATTTCTCAGAGGACCAGATGATCATTTGTTCTCTGCTGCTGACAGGCCAAGTAAGGTGAAATAATTTGTAACACTGACATGGTTACAGTGTAGTGGTAAAAGAGTTGGGTTAAAATGGGTATAAAAGAATGGAAGGAGAGTGATTGGGGACAGAAAGTACAAACATCTCTTTCAAGAAGTTTGAAGATGAGAAGGTTTTTTAAAGATAGTATTTGTAGTATGATTGTAACTTTTGGGAAAAATAGAGGAAAAATTCATAATGAAGGAATTAAATGGAGGAATTGCTGAGAATCCTTGTATAGGAGTAAATAAATAAGGCGTAATTAGAGAAATTGCCGTCAGATAATCCATATATTTTGTCTTAATAAAAGGCAGTATTTATAGCAGAATTTATAGAACAGATTGCCGGCATGTGGATAATTGTGGTGGTAGGTGTCTATGTGGTTCTCTTCTTATTGCTTATATCTTATAGTAAAGGAGAAAACAACGCATCAGCTCACAGTAAAGATGGGAAGAAATGTTGGAAATTAAAGGACAGAGAGATGGTGTGAAATAATTCTGTAGAGAAGGAAATATAGCATGGTTGCTGGACAGCATTAATGCTCAGTTTATATTCATGGTCATGAATTTAAAGAGGGGCTAATCAGTGTCATCTTATATTTGTCAAGTCACATTCAGCTGGGCAGGTGAAGATCTGTATTAGATACAGGGTGACATTTAATCAGGGTTGCAGTTATTCCATGGTCACATCCAAAATATGTAAAACAAAGGCTACTCAGTGATATTTCCCTTTCTGATTCAGCTTCCTGGCTCACTTATTTGGGCTTGAGATAAACGAAAATATATCTGGGACTAGCAAGTGCACTCAGTATGGTAAGACAAATACCTTAAAAGCAATAGAAAAGCATTTCATTGAGAGCTAAGCCTCATACTTTCTGTCAGTTATTCAAAAGCCCACTGAGCTGAAAGTAACAGGAATTGTATTACTTTTGAAAATTGAGAAAATAATGTAGTATTCCAAAAGCAATGTACAGCTCTTGGTTATATATATTTTTCTGTCGGAGTTTTTGAAACAAATTGAAATTTTCCCTCAAGATTTTATTGTGCTACACCGTAATTTTATTAGGCAGATGGTCAGTCATAAAATACAGCTATAGAATATATTCTTCAAAGTCAGAACACATTGGACTGCATTGCCAATTTTCTTCCTATGGTCAAAATAATTTATTATTGTTTATTGAAGAGATGAGGAATTGCATCAATAAATTATAGAAATGGATAACACAAATATATAACTTTTTATCCTTTCCTCTCTTGTCTTAATTATGATTAAATAATTATGCTTCATATGCTTAAATTCTTTTTTAATTTCTATTAGGCTTATATCAAAAACAAAATCCTCTGCTCTAAATTAACATTATGATCCTCTTCTAAAATTTTTAAATTTAAGCATGTCTATGATGCTTCCAATTTAGCAACATTGTGTTCTCTTTCAAAGACATAAAAACAGTGGGTAGTTACAACTATCGAACTCCTTTTTGCACAGTAGATATTGTTACTATAGCAACAGTGGACAACAGAGAACAGCTGCATACCAGTAAGTTACCTGCACTTTAATAAATGGTTCTTTTTTATCTCTTGCTATACTCATAGCTTATACAGAATTTAAAATCAACAGGGTCCTAAAATCAGCAGTGTCCATATATAATAGCAATAGAAAATGCCATTCTATTCTTCCTCAAATTTTTATATATCTTTCACAATAAAGCTTTTTAGTATGCAGATGACTCATCACTCTACGATACCAGTGATTCGCAAAAAAAGGAAGAATGGTAAACAGAAAGCAGTATATACTGAGCAAATGCCTCACTATTTTATGTTTTGCTTTTGTGAGTAAATGTGTGTAGGCATGGGCCCCTTTCACTGAAATCCATATGGATAGAGTCAAAGATCTAACTCCATCAGTTTTTTTTTTCCTTTTTAGACTCATTTTTAATGAGATTTCTACCTTTGTTGAAAATGGATCCACTTAACTTAGGGCAAGTACTCAGTATCATTGTAGCTGATTAGCCACCAAAGTCATTAACTTACATTTATAAATGAATCATTTGGATAATTCAAAAAATAGCTATTCAGTAAACATCGTATAGAGAAAACATCAAAAAGAAAGATTACCGTTCTCCTCAGGGATCATTTAAAATGGTCTCATAACTCTTCTCTATATCCCGCACATCTCTAATCTTTGCTTACCAGGCTTTTATTTTTCTGTTCTATATTATTTCTAATTTTGACCAAAAATTTACTTTTTGCTGGAATGATGAATGTAGGCTTTGATATAGCAGGCCTTAAGCCTTGATTCACAAAAAACAAATGCACAAGCCTAGTATGACTTAGGATCTATTTGTTTTTCACTCCTGTCTGTCCACATATTTCTTTCAACTGTGACGAACTTGTGAGTGCCCTCTACTTTTCTTGCTTTAAATAAGGCAGAAACTGCACGGTTCACAGAGGCTTTCTTTTCTAATGATTTTGTTGCAATAATAATTCACATACCATACAATTCATCCATTTGAACTGTACAATTTGGTGTTCTTAATAGATTCACAGATATGTGCAACCATCACCACAGTCACTTTTAGAACATTTTTATCATCTCAAAAAGAAATCCTGTGCTACCCTGTAGCTATCACTATTCTCAGCCCGAAGCAGCCACTAAACCACTGTGGCACTAGAGATTTCCCTATACAGATAGAATCACACAAACTATGCTTTTTTGTGACTGGCTTCTTCGTGCAATACATTCTTGAGGCTTATCTGTATTTTAGCATGTTGCAACATTGGTAATTCTTTTTTATGGCCAAATAATATTCCATTGTATAGATATACCACATTTTGCTCTTTATCTGCTGATGAATATTTGCGTTGTTTCCATCTTTTGGCTATTATGAATTGTGCCACTATTAACATCTCTATACAAGGTTCAGTGTAGGCATGTATTTGTGTTTACTAGTGTATAAACCTAGGGATAGAATTGCGGGGTGTTGAGAGTTTACTTGAACCACTTCATAATATTACTACGTTGGGATCTATTTTTTGTGACCACATGGCTGGCAGGGGCCCTGAACTAACACTAGCCCCTGCTGATAACATCCTGCAGAGCCACAAGTGTAATGTCCTAACATGTCTCTCTCCAACGACCCTGTGATAAGAACTCTCCCCCACCACCTAAGGTCTCCTCTTGTGTACCACTCATTTAAGACCCCTACAAACCCTGTTCTTTTTGCTTTGAATAGAGTAATTGAGCCTTAGCCAGGAACCCCAAAGACCTCCACCTGCAGATCCTTGTATAGGCTTGTGCTCTGGCCCCTCTAGTGCTCCATCCTGACCTGACCTCCTTGCATGGCCCCTCAAGGCATGTACCATACACCTCCATGACTCGTGAGCAACAAATTTCTCTATTTCACCTTCACTTGCAGTTTTTGTTACACCATGATTCACCATCCAGCACCCCAAAGCTCTACCTAACAGATGTTAATTTAACAAACTCACAACCCTGGGTCATACGGTAACTCTATGTTTAATCATTCAAGAATCTGACAGATTACTTCCCAAAGTAGCTGCACCATTTTACATTCCCATCAGAAGGGAATGGAAGTTCCAGTTTCTCCATGTGAGTATGAAATGATATCTCACTGTGATTTTGATTTTCATTTTCCTTATGGCTAATATTGAGCATTTTTTACATACTTATTGACATGATATATATCTTCTTTGGAGAACGTTTATTCAGATCTTTTGCCCATTTTAAAATATGGTCACTTTTCTTGATTATTGAATTGTAATGGTTATATATATATATATATATATATATATATACACACACACACACACACACACACACACACACACACACATACTGTATTCAATCCCTTATAAAATATATGATCTGCAAATATTTTTCTCTCATTCCTTGGGATGTCTTTTAGCTTTCTTTTCAGTGTTATTTGGTGCACAAATGGTTTTAATTTTTATGAAGTCTACTTATCAAACTCTGGTTGCTATTGCTCATGCCTTCGGTGTCATAGCTGAGAATTCTTTGCTATAGCCTCATTCAAGAAGGTTTTTCTCCATGCTTTTTTTAATCTACAGTTTTGCTCTTACATTTAGGTGTTTGATCAATTTTGAGTTAATATTTGTATAAAGTGTGAGGTAAGGGTCTAATTTCATTTGTTTGAATGTGGCTCTCCAGTTACCCCAGCAGAATTTTTTCAAGACTATTTCTTCCCAATGATGGCCTTGTCACTTTGTCAAAAATCAATTGCCCACATATACACATGAGTTTATTTTTGGATTCTCAATTCTGTTTTCTTGATCTAGATGTAAATTCTTGCTTCAGTACTACACTGTCTTATCATTGCTTGGAGTACATTTAAAAATAGGGATGTGCGGCCTTCTTCTTTATTCTTCTTTTCCAGAATTGTCTTTGGGACTTTTATAACTCCATATGAATTTTAGAATTGATCTGTCATTTTCCACAAACAGGTCACCTGAAGTTCTGATAAGAGTTTTATTGAATCTGTAAATCAGTTTAGAGAGTATGCTATCTTAAATATGTTAATTTTTCTGGTCCATGAACATGGAATACTTTCCATTTATTTTACTTAGATTTTCTTTAATTTCTTTCAAAAATGCTTTTTAATTTTCTGAGTTAAAGTTTTTCCCTTCTTTTAAAAATGTATTCCTAAAAATGACTCAGAAAGCATTTTTTGAGAGTTTTGTGTATTCTCTTGCTGATGTTGCCTCTTCTCAAGTCAAGAGAGAAGTGCTTTACAGAGACTACTTTCTGCTTTAGTTGGGCAGATACAACAGAGCTGTGGCCAACTGCTTCCCGGAAGATCTAAGGACAAGAATAAGACATTGGCTAGCTGCTCTGCTGGCAGAGTTCATGAGATTGCCAGACTGAGTGTAGTGTGTATTTCCTGAGTTTGTCAGGACAAATTTGTGTATAACCTGTGGACCACATAGGGACCACACATCAAAGAGAACTTAATATCTTACAACCTGTTGAAAAAGACTGCCTGGATGGGACAAATATAAATAATCAAAGAAACGATTAAATTCTTAGATATCACTGTTGCACAAGAAGAAAAGTTAGTAGAAGGAAAAACAAAACAAAACAATTTGCCCATGTCAAGGAAGCTGCAGTTGAGAGATCCCTAGCAGTGGGGGAGAGATTTCCTCAAAAAACTCCTGGAGATATCCAGCAAAGAAAAAGTCTGGTTGAAATCCTGCCTGTTTCAGGGAATCCCAACATTAAAATTCTGCAAATTTACTAGTCAAGAAAGTAGATTTCCATTCACCTAATCTATCTTTCAAGTCTCTTTCTTGGCAGGGTCTGAAACCAAGGTTAAATGGATCAAGTAGATAATGGAAGCAATAGGTGGAAGAGAAAAAAAACAAACCAATTATACTTTCTTAATTATAGAACTCCTGCATATAAGTAGGCTTGAACTTGATAAAAAAAAAAAGAGGAAGCAAAATTTGGAAGAATGAAGGTGGAAACCATCCTTTCCAAGGGACCAGCTCAGATCCAGAGAAACAGAGCTCTGAATAAGATTGACTCTTGGATTGTAGAATCCCTGTCACTGTTCTTAGCAGTCCTGATCATAAAATAGGATTATGGTAAAAGCTCATGTAGAGCAGGGTAAAAATTATGAAGCTATTACAAATAACTTTGTGCCAATATAATTATCATTCATTTCAGATGATAAGATTTGCTTAGGAAAATAGACTCAAAAATTCTAACTGTTAAATAAAAGGAGAAACTTTAGTGAAATAGTTCTACATCAAAGAAGCAAGTTAAAAATAATAATAAATATAGATATTTTTGAAATATTAAATTACCATTGGAAAATATTACTTACAAAAGAAAATCTAGATTTAAAGTAGATGAGAAATCCTGAGCAAAGCATATAGGAATAAAAGTACAGAATTCATTTTTAGATGAAAGAGGAAAGCTGAGTACAATGAAAATTTATATAGCATGTTTCTGATGGAAAAACAGAATAAAATAATGTTTGTTTTTTCATTCTCCAAGTGGTTGACTGACCTAAAGGGAGTTTTCTACTTGACAAAATTATTCTACTTAATTTGGAATTACAATGCATAAAAATGTCAATAAAATACTTTAAACTTCTCTAATGGGATAACAAAGTAAAAATCAAAAACAACTTTATAAATGTATAATAACTAAAAGAAGATTGTAGATTGTTTTAATGTCAATAAAGTTAAAGTGTGACAGAACAGGAAATTCAAATATATATATACATATATATATGAACATATATTTGTTAAATAGTGTATCCAGAAAAACAATATAGAATAGAATAAAAACTAAAGATGTTGCTCTTTGGCTTTAGTTGGCCATTTCTCACTGTGTCTTCACAAGGTCTTATTTTATTCTCCTGCTCTTATAAGGACATCAGTCATATTAGATTAGGGCCCAACCTAATGATGTCATTTCAATTATTTCCTTAAAGATACACTCTTCAAATGCAGTCATATTGCGGTTAGAGATTCCACATAATCAATCTGGGGATCATACAACTTGGCCCATAACCTGTGGGTCAGATGTTCCTTCTTTGTGTTGTGGCTAAGCCATCGGGAGGGAATGTATGGTTTCCAAGGCTGATACGGTAGACTTACATGGTATCTGTTGCTTGCTATTAAATACAAGACATCCATTTTAGGGAATCAAAGAAATAATTAGAAACAAATGCATAGCAAATAACACAGAAGTGTTTAATATAAACTAGTAGCATTTAATATAAACTCATAGCATTATAAACTTCATAAGTGGTCTACATTAAGGAGAGGTAGTTAATTATATCAATTTGAATACTGTGCAATAACTTAAAATCCCATTTTAAAAGAATATATTATAAGAATTGAAAATGTTTATACTATGATAGACATGAAACAAAAAAAAAGAATTTTGCAGTCTTTTAGATACAAATATACTATCTTAAAAAGATAACTATCATTGTGATAACATGGAAAACAGATATTACCATTTTAGCTACAGTGAACTGTGAGTCATGAATACTGTCAGTGCCTTTTACAATGCTCTTTATAAACTTCTGTTCATAAAGGGTATCCCTTGCTGAGATACTAATAGAGAGAAATGAGAAAACTTTATTTTAAAACTAGGAGCACTTGTAAAACAGCATTATTAACGTACAATGTGCTTATCATAAAATTCACCCACTTTAAGTGCATCATAATTAATAATAGTTCTGTAAATTTGCCAGCTTGTGCAATCATCACCCCAATTCAGTTTTAGAGCATTCCCATTACCCAATAGGATCCCTCAGGCCTATTCACAATTAATTAATCCTCATTTCCACTCCCAGCCTGAGGCAACCACTGATTTTTTTTCTGTCTCTTCTGAACATTTCATATAAATTGAATCATATGATTTGTAGTTTTATTGTCTGACCTCTTTAACTTGGTATAATCTGTTCATTTCTTATGACAAGCTCTTCAGTTTGATTGGGAGACGGGAAAATTTGGGCTTTGTAAAGGCAAATAAAAGCCTCCATCTGAAGAACTAAACAGCTCCCTGTTAACATATATGTTACTCCTACTGTTATACAGTTGTATTTCTGTAGGTTATGTTTCATATTAGAGAAAATTGAGAGAGTCAATCTGATTAAAGATATTGTAATTATAGGACTTTTGGTCTCTAGATTGTCTCATAGTATGTCTCCCGATTTGGGGCACTCTCTGTCCTCAGTTTTTTTGGTTTAAGGAATGCATGTATAGTGGAAAACCCAGCATTCTACCCAATACCCATTGATAATCTGGGGCAGGTGTACTTAATCTTTTTGTTATCTTTGTTTTTTTAATAATATTTTATTGATTATGCTATGACAGTTGTCCTGATTCTCCCACTTTGCTCCCACCCACGCAGCACCTTCCACTCCCTCAGGCAACGCCCTGACCATTGTTCATGTCCATAGATCATACGGTGTAAATTCTTTGGCTACACCCTTTCCTATACTGTACTTTACATCCCCATGGCTATTCTGTAACTACCTATTTGTACTTCTTAATCCTCTCACCTCTCACCCATTCTCCCACACCTCCCTCTACCATCTCTTTATCTTTATCCTTTTGCATTTTAATGATGATGTGTCTTGGAGTGGGCCTCTTTGCATGCATCTTGTTGGGACTCTCTGTGCTTGCATGGACTTGCATGTCTATTTTGTTCCCCAAATTAGGAAAGTTTTCTTTCATTATTTCTTCAAATGGATTTCCAATTTCTTGTTCTTTCTCTTCTTCTTCTGGCACACCTATGAAGTGAATGTGGGATTGCTTAAAGTTGTTCCACAGACTGCTTACACTATCCTTGTTTTGTTTTTTTTTTTTGGATTCTTTTTTCTTTTCATTGCTCTGATTGGTTGTTTTTTGCTTCCTTATGTTCCAAATCATTGATTTGATTCTCAACTTCCTCCACTCTACTGTTGTTTCCCTGTAAATTGTTCTTTATTTCAGTCAGTGTAGTTTTCATTTATGACTGGATCTTTTTTATGCTGTTGAGGTCTTCACTAAGTTCCTTTTGCATCCATATAGCCAGTGTTTTGAACTCTGCATCTGTTAGATTGCTTATCTCCATTTCATTCAGCTCTTTTTCTGGAGTTTTGATCTATCCTTTCATCTGGGCCATGTTTCTTTGTCTCCTCATTTTGGCAGCCTCCCTGTGTTCGTTTCTAGGTATTGTTAGAGCTGCTTTGACTCTGTGTCTTGGTAGTGTGGCCTGATGTAGTACGTGTCCTGTAGGATCAGTGGCACAGCCTACTCTATCATCCAAGCTGGGTATTCAGAGTTTACTCTTTATGTGGGATGAGTATACCCTCCTCTTATAGTTGAGCCTTGGTTGCTATTGGCAGATCAATGGGAGGGATTTACCCAGGCCAGTCAGCTACAAGGATTGACTGTGATCACTTTCCACCAACCTCCACCCTCTGTGGAGGATCAGCTATGCAAGGGCATAGTGGTGATACTCTGAGGTCATATGTAGCTGTCCACTAGGTAGGCTGGCCCTGAGGTTTCTCAGGCGGTGCAGGCCAAGATCAGTCCCCACTTGTGTTTTGTTTGGGGCCACCCTGCCTGAGTTAGAAAGCTATCTGAGATGGCTGCTACTTGTGCTGGGCTTGGAGATTTCCAGGCAAAGCCAAGCTGTGAATCTAGGCTGCTAGTTTCAGGCCTGGGGCTCACTGAGGTCAGCTGCTACTTGTTTGTTCATATGGAAAAGCAGCTTGGGTGGGCCCATAAGTTGGGTGGGATGGAGTCTCTGGGGATCCCCAAGAAGATCAAATAGTGTTAGCCAGGTTGATGGAATCTTAGATACAGCACCTGTCTGCCTGCTGTGTAGGGGGCGGGCCCAGAAAAGGGACAATGGTCTCTGATTGCCTCAATGCCAAGACAACTCAACCTCCCCCTAAATGCCACTGGTGCTCCTCAAGCCACCTCCCCAGTGCTGGAGCCCAGAGGGAGTAAGTCTGAATAGGCGAGTCCTTGTGTGGGTTCTTTAAGAGGAACTACTTGGGGCTCCAGAAGTTTCTTTCACCGACTCAGTCCCCCCTGATTTTTATAGCCAGAAGTTGTGGAGGCTTATATTCCTAGCACTGGAACCCTAGGCTGGGGGACCTGGTGTGGGGCTGGGACTCCTCACTCCCGAGATATCCCTCCCAAATTTTTATTCACCACACGTGGATGTGGGACCAGCCTGTTCTGTGTCTGTGCCACTCCTACCAGTCTGGATGGATGTAGTTTCTTTAATTCAATAGGTGTCAGGCTTCCATTCAACTCAGTTTCTGTCAGTTCTGTGCAATATTTGTTCTATGTTTTAGTTGTAGTTTTATTGTGGTTGTGCAAAGAGGTGAACCTTGTCTACCTATGCCGCCACCTTGAGCAGAAGTCCTTTTCGATTTGTTATTTTTGGATCTGTATACTCCACTCTTAGCAAATTACCTAAAACTGTTCTTTCTTCAAGTTAATATGGGCTATTAGAGGGGCGATAGCTTTACTGAATTTGGAGGACAAGGGTGGGATGCAGTGGGTTGCATCTCTACACATTAATGCCAGGACTAAAATTTGTCTTTAGGGCATTCAAATTCTTAAAATATTTTGGTGATTATTTCCTCTAGGGAATTCTTTTGGGCATTTTACCTTCAATGATGTTAATGGAGCTAATTCTATTTTAATAAACTCCTTTCATATCTAATTCCCTTATGAATTCATTATACTAAGAAAATCTTAATACTCACTAAGTGCTAAACATATATTAGCTAAGTGTTTTGAGTTTTGTGTCTGTGTGTGTGTGTGTGTGTGTGTTTTCTACCCATTGCTGTCATGCTTATTACACATTATATATTGCTAAACAAAGAGATTTCTTAAGCCTTAGGAGGAATTCTACTATTCTCTCCCTCTCCCTCTTTCTGTCTCCTTTCTCCCTTCTCCCTCTCTCTCTCTCTCCCTCTGTCTCTCTGTGTGTGCTGTGTGTATTTACCTCTTTTTCTCACTAGTCTGATGATAACCTGGACTGTGGTGCTTTATTATATAGATTAAATCCATACTCAGTATTTGATAGTGAAAATGCATTATTTTTAGAATCTGAAAACTATTTTTACTTAATTATTGTCAAATGAGAATACTATAAAGTAAAACTTTCCAACATGAATTCTTCCTGACTCTTCAAAGCAGTTATTCCAGAGTCAGAGGTTTCACTCTGAATGGGGCAAGTACGAGTGATCTCTAGCTAGTTCTTTGCTGGCTGCATTCTTTAGGTCAGAGCAATGTTATCTTGCAGACTAATTACCTCAGGTCAGATGAAATTAGGTGAAAACCCTGAGGACCCCTCCCCCAACGAGTCTTGTTCTAAAATTTGGCTGAACCATCCCTTTTTCGCCACAAGCTATTGATGTTCATTCTTGACCTTATTTCTTAGGTTTAAAAAAATTAAATGAAGTTTTACCTAATGCAGTTGAAAAAGATGTTTTAGAATTAATGCAGATAGCAAAAAGATCTTTAAAATTATTTTGTCTTAACTTTCAAATGAACTTCTCCAGTATAAAAATTAAAGCAAGAAATAGGTTTAAAAAACCATGCATTACACTGGGGAAGTAGCAATATCTTTGAGTAGATGCTGACATATAACCACAGATTAACTGAGAAACATAATAGATATGGGTTAAAATATTTAAAAGTCATACAATCTTTTTATTTTCATTGAAGTTTTCAGACTTAATTTTTTTTAACTTCAGATGAAATTACTTATTATTGCAGTGAAAATAGCTCAGGTACTTATCTGTTTCTGTTATACTGGAAACCTCACCTCTATAGCTAACTATTAATCTAGTATTAAGTTATAATATTTATGAATATATGTATCATATCAGTCAATACGCATGTATCTCTTTTCATCATTCCACATTTAATTTAAAAACTTTGTTAAAGTCAAATGATTCCAATATCTAGTTTTCTACATTTATTACCATATTCTATGATATGTGGGGAGTTTTGGCAATTGCCATTTTCAATGAGAAAATTTAACCTTACAATATATAAATTAGGAATTGTGTTTTCTATGAGGGACTTCTCCACAAAAGTTTGTCAATATAGTTTAATGAATTGAGTGTTATAGGAGTCAAGTTATTTTTTAAAAGACTTTCCTTTTATATTTTTATAAAAATGTATATTAAAGCTCTTTTAAAAAAATATAATTATGCCATAGCCTTTCAAAGTGTGGATGATGGGTAAAATAATGAATGTCACCTGATGTATTTCTTGTTTTTACAAATAGATTTATATTTCAATAGAGATTACCATTTATAAAAGTTATTTTGAGAAGCTTTGACTTGAATGTAGGGTCAATGCATGCTAAGTTTAGAGATGAAATATTTATTTTAACTTCAAAATTATTCTATCCTTCCAAAGTAACCAAGTTATTGTCTCTCAGTGTGTGCAAGGATCTTAGTGATTTTCTCAGAGAAAAGTTATATACTGAATTCTTTTATCGACTTGTTCAAGTTTTAAGTGAATTCTTGATAGGATTTTTTATTATTTTGAGCACAAATATATCTTTGTACAATTTCTATCTACTTGGTGCTGTCCTCTGAAGTTACACAGAATTATAATCCATGCGACAATCTTTTAACCACTGAAAAGCAGTTTTTATGTTTGCCCTATGTCATCTCTTATTTAATGTTTTTATTATTTCTAATGTGTTAAGTTTTCAGTGTCCTTTTAATGCCATGATTACTCACCACCAGATAGGATCCAATTTATTAATGAAATTTTAGAACAAAGTTTCCAACAATGAATTAAATATTACAAGAATATTTAGATAATAGATGAGACTAAGATTTCTTTCATTCTTCATATTTTTTAAAGATTTTTAAAAATTGTTACTCTATTACAGTTGTCCCACTTTGTCCCCCTTTGCCCTCCTTCACCTTTCCCATCCCCTACTCCCACAGTCAATTCCCACACTGTTGTCCATGTCCATGGGTCATTCATGCAAGCTTTTTAACTATTTTTAATTAAATAATTGATGGTATTATTTTTTTACTTACCACATTTTACTTACTGAGACAACAAAAGCAAAAGTAAACACATGGGACTATATCAAACTAAAAATCATCTACACAAAAAAATAAACCATAAACAAAATGAAAAAGCAACCAACTGAATGAGAGACAATATTTGGAAATCATGCATCTGATAAGAGGTTAATATTCAAAATATATAAGGAACTCATACTATTCAGTAGCAGAAAAAAAACTCAATAATGCATAAAGGACCCATGGACAAAGCCAAATGGGGGAAAGATTGAGGGTGGGAGGTGGGGATGGGTGGGGCTAGGGATAGTGGGGGTGGGAAAATGCTGACAAAAACAAACAAAGTGATCAGGGAGAGGCTGGGAGTAGCATGGGAAATTAAGAAGCCAAAGAACTGGTGTGTGCAGCCCATGGACACCACTCCATGGTGTGGAGATGATGAAATGGCGTGCAGGGTGGAAAGGATATGGGGGGGGGGTGGGAAATGGGGCAACTGTAATCTCATACTCAATAAAATACACCCCCCCAAAAAAAAAGAACAGAAGAACTGAATAGGCATTTGTTTGCAAAGAAGAAATGACAAATAGTCAACAAGTAAATGAAAAGATGCTCAAAAATTGAAGAAAACAAAAACACTAACTCAAGGAGATATATTCAACCTCATGTTTATTGCAACCTTATTTACAATAGCCAAGATATGAAAATAACCTGCGCCCATGGTATATAATTCAGCCATTTATAAAAAGAATGAGATCTTACAACTTGTGACAACATGTATGGACTTTGATGATATTACAGTTAGGGAAATAAACTAGAGAAAGACAAATTCATATGATCTCATTGATATGTGACATCTAAAAAAATAAACAGGCAAACAAACAAAAACAAGCTAATAGATACAGAGAATGTACTTGTAGTTGCCAAAGGTGGGATTAGGCAGAATGTGTGAAGCATGTCAAAAGATACAAACTTCCAGGTATAAAATCAATTTTTTTTCTCATAAACTTACAGAATAAAATAAATAAGTCATTGGGTGTAATATACCACATAGTGAATAGTTAATAATAATGTATTGTGTATTTGAAAGTTACTAAGAGCTCTTAAAAAGTTCTCATCACAAGAAAAAAACTTATAACTATATTTGATGATGATGTTAACTAGACTTACTCTGGGGGTCATTTGCAATGTATATAAATATTAAATCACTATGTTTTAACCTGAAATGAATATAATGTTGTATGTCAATTATACATCAACAAATTTTTTGTATATTTTATTGATTATGCTATTACAGTTGTCTCATTTTTTTCCTCCCCTTTATCCCCTATACCCAGCACCCCATCACATCATCCCCACATCAACATTTTCCCACCACCACTTTCCCCAGCCCCACCCCTCCCTACCTCCCATCCTCAATCCTTCCACCATTTGGCTTTGTCAATGGGTCCTTTATGCATTTCTTTGATGACCCTTCCCCTCCTTTTCCCCCATTATCCCCCTCCTTCCTCCCCTCTGGTTACTGTAAGTTTGTTTTTTATTTCAGTGTTGCTGGTTATGTTTTGCTTGCTTGTTTGTTTTGTTGATTAGGTTCTACTTATAGGTGAGTTCATATGGTATCTGTCTTTCACCACCTGGCTTACTTCACTTAGCGTAATGCTCTCCAGTTCCGTCCATGCTGTTGCAAAGGGTAGTAGCTCTTTCTTTCTTTCTGCTGTATAGTATTCCATTGTGTAAATGTACCATAATTTTTTGATCCACTCATCTACTGTTTCAACAAAATTCTTTAAAAAATATTTTGCTTTGGTTATTTTACTTTAACTGTGGAAAGAGTAACTCATAATGACCCCCAGTGCAGAGTGAGGTTGGAGGCCACTGCAGAGCCATTTTACACATAGGGGTGGCTTTGATTTGCTGATGACTGAAATTAATGAGTGAAAGCTGAAATGAGGTAAACAAAATTACATTTATTATTTTTGATTAGCTTTGGAATATTTTGATTTCTAGCAATAATCTTTCATTGGGCTCATATTTTAAATTGTAAATAATATTCTGTATGAAAATAGTATGGCATTGATGAAACCTACAGCTTTGCAAAACTTAAATCTGATGCAACATGCATAGTAATCATACAGACAGGCTCCATATGTGACTGTTTCTGTCTTATAGAAATATCTGTTGAAAAAAATACTATGAACAGAAGTTTAAGGAACCTTAAAATTTTAAAACAAAATCAAAGTTTAAGGTTCTAGACATTTTAATAAAAAATTTAACATCAATAAGACTATTTAAAAATTTCTCTTCACAAAAATATAAGTGACATAATATTAAAGACAGATGTGGCTAAAAATTATTAAAGTATATAGGTATTAAATTAATTATTATTCTTTTGTTATTATTTTTAATAAATAAAAAAATCAATTGAGTGATTTTCAATATAATTATTATACAGGCCCACAGCATAATAAAACCAATTTTGGATAATGTAAAATATATTTTAATTGTACATAAATTATTTTATAACCTCTTATGCTCTTAGAAATCTTCATATTTAGATGATAAATTTTACTGTACAGTCAGCCCTATATATTCATGGGTTTAGGATCTGTGGATTCAACCATCTATGAATAAAAAAAATTTGGAAAAAATACCCTAGGAAGTTTCAAAAAGCAAAGCAAATTTGACACATGCCAAGCACTATGCTGAACCTACTTGAATGAAGTGATCTGTAGGAGCACCCTGATGGAACCTACATGCAAATATAGGTTATATGCAAATATACACCATTTTAACTAAGGGACTTGAGCATCTGCCAATTTTGGTATCTATGGGGGCCCCCCATGGATCCTGAGAGGTGACTATATTTAACTTATAATTTTATTTTAACCTTTAAAAAGAAAATTCTTGTGATGATGCCTCATTTGTTCTTTGTTTTCTCTTACTTACCATCCGACTCACATGAGGCAATTCAAATAGTAAATATCTGTCAATCCACTAGCACAAGCTGAACACATAAAATAAATCAGTAGGCATACAGCAATGCTCCTGTACTTTTATTGAGAACTAAATATATACTAATTAAGATAATAAAACATTTATATGGAAATACTGAAGACAATAAGACATGATAAAGTAAGACATAATCCCTAGTATTAACATAAAAGATAATACCTATTTATTTTAATGTTGTTGTATTATTCGAGCATTGCTATTGGTAAATATTCTATTAGTGATTAGAGTAGAATATATACTTAAAAGAAAAAACTTGTTCAGAGTGAACAGATTTTACTTTGACCATGAAGGCCCCTGGTAACCTTGTGCTTGCTCAGCCTGCAGTGCATTCGCCTGAGGGCCCCAGAGCGGCGGGGCCGCCTAAACTGAAACCACACACCAGAAGCCTGTGGCACCTCTACCTGAATTTGCCTGGCAAGCTAACTTCAAGTTTAAAGTAGGCATTTAAATATTTTTCCTTTAAAACATTTTTCTATAATTTTAGACATCTTGTTTTTCTCATTCAACAATGCTCGGAGGATATTTCTTCTGCTCAACTAATTTAGTTTAATCCATTTTCTTAGTATTACATTATATAGTCCATGGTGTGGAGGTACCAGGATTTATACGCTATATTCTCTACTGATGTACATTCACATGTGACCGACCAGCTTTTAGCTGCTACAATGAACAATGCTACAATAAATATGCATTAATCTCTGCATTTATGTATTCCTATTTTTATTCTATGAGATGGAGTCTAAGAATTAAATGACTAGATTGAAGGATATATGCCTTTTCTATTTTTTAATAAAATTTGCCAGATTACTTTTTAAAAAGCATAAAGCATATTCACATTACCATCTTGCAACAAATAAAAGTACTTTTGTCTCCAAAACACATTAGCAATTGGAGGTTTTTAACTTTTCCTGTATCAAGAACAATGATACTTTATTTTACTTTAGTGAAATTTCTTTAGTGAGTTTGATAGTACTTCATATATAAAATATATACAGACACTCTGATTTGATAGTTTACTATCTGTCTAGTCACTTACTTGGCACAATTTCCTGTTATGTGCTTTGGATTTCAAAGGCTTTGGACAAAACAGATTTTAGTACTTTACTCTCTCCACTACAAATATATCTTTCACAATGCATCATTTTCTGTTCACTTTGTTTATATTATCTTTTTCTGAAAAAAAAAGTTATAGGTTTTTATTCTAGCTTCTTAAATTATACAAGCAGTCCTCTAGATTTTATTTAAGTTTTTATAGTTTTATATTTTATGTTTAGTTATGTGGGTGATATGAAATTTATATGGTATATGAGGTCGTCTCAGAAGGTATCCAGCCATGTGATATGAGAAATAGAGACATTTATTGAAGAAAATACAAGAAACACTGCTCATAAGACAATGGCACCTCAGCCCCCTTCGAAGTAGGCACCTTGGGACCTCACACAGGTCTCCCAATCACCATCAGCTGCCCTGTCATATTTTCCTGAATCTCATCAACCATCTGAAATCTCTTCGCTTCCAAAGGCGATTTTATTTCTTGGGAAAACCCAGAAGTCAAAGGGCTCCAAAGCTGGCTGAGTCACCTGGGTGATTTCATGTTTTGCCAAAGTTTATAAACCATGCTAAATATTCTAATTGAATAATTTGAGATATAGTTTTAAAATTAATTGATTATTCTAAATATGCGTTAGTTTTGGGACCCCCCAAAAATGTATTTTCACAATGGACTTTAAAGGCGACAAAGCAACACTAACAATGCATGTCATAAAAGATATTATCAAAAGAAGTAAAAAGTTACAGAAAAGTTTTATGCAAAGTTTCAAAGGATCTGTCTCCCATTCTTCTGAACAGAGGTTTATTTCTCTCTCAAGGAAGAAAATGCACAGTAGATGAAAAAGAGGATTATCTGTATCCCTACATATTGGTACCAGTTCCACTAGAGTTTATTCAAGGGTCACAAAGAAAAGGAAAGAACACAAATTTAGTGGCCATATTAGAATTTTTAGCACTCAGAAAATTATAAGATATGTAGTACAATGTATCAATCATACTGTAAAAAATTATATGCCTAAGATTCAGTAAAAATAGTATTCAATTTAAAATAGAAACATTGAGTTTGATCTCTTGATGTTTGTGTTGTATTTTTCTGCTAATAATGAAAAAGACAAAATTGGTAAAACTAGTTTGAAGTTAATAAAAAAACAAAAAAATGAAAACAGAAACTAGAAGCAATATGATCTTTAAAAGAATGTAGCTACACTGGGAGAATCACATTTTATTTGGTTTTTCTCTGGAGGGGATTTCTCAGCTTTTGTGGTACATAGGAGACAGAGATCCTGCAGAACCTACCATTTTGGGGGGCTAAGAAGTAAGAATTTGATATTTGGGTGTGACAGAGTGGCAGATAATTGAGGAAAGGAGAGAATATATTTTCTGAGCAACTCCTCAAAATCTCTACAATCTCTGCACAAAGCCTTGACTGACACACATGCAAGCTGCTAGTACTTGGCATTAGGGCACAAATAGCTCACAGAATTATAGGAACAAAGAAGGTTACGAATTCTCTGTAGAAAATTCTGATACTGCCCAGCAAAGACATACAGTTTGGGTTTGAGAGGGAATTAGCGAAAAACCTTTGGATTTCCACTGAAGTCCCGTAAGAACCATGCTTTAGATACAAGGAACGCATTCGTAGACTGAGGGCTGTGCTCTAGTCCTAAGGGCAAAAATAAAGTAAAAAAATTTAACACCAATCCTCCACAAGATTGACTTTGCTGCCTGATAAGAAATAGTCAACACTTTTCAAAGAAAAATAACAAAAGTACTCAGTTTCTATGAATACTATAGCACAATACATTATGTAATTAAAAATTACTAAACATGAAGAAATTAAAGGACATTTGACCCAGAATCTAGAGAAAAATCATTCAATGCAAATAGATCCACCAATGACCAAGGTGTTTGAATTGGGGGCCAAGGACTTTAAAACAACTATGATAAAAATATTAAAGATTCTACAGGAAATAATAGGTATGATAGTTGAACATAAGGTTGTTTAAGATAGGTGGCATATCTAAAATATAACCATATAAACATTCCCAAACTAAGAACATTAAATACCTGAATTTAAAAATTAATTAATTGCATTGGTACAGATTGGAACAAAATAAGAAAGCATCATGAAATTCAAGAATGGTAGATAGAAATAATCAGAAGACAGAGGGAAAGAAGGATTGACCAAAAAAATGAGTAGTCTTAGGGAGATGACACATTGCCTAGAAGGGTGAAATGAATGAGAGTTGATTGATCAGAAAGAATAGACACAATTGAATAACAGCTTGAACGTGTTAGGAGAACAAAGACATACAACAAAACAGGACAAACAAAGCTCCAGCTAGAATTCTGTATCAGTGGAAAGTAGCTTCAAGTGATGGAGGACATCTGTAACTATTCTGTCCAGTGGGCTGTCAGGAACCAAATTTATCCTCCCTCCTTAAAAATCTAGAAAATCATTATGATTTTCTAACCACTATGCTGTACATCTGAAACCAATACAAAATAATAGTGAAAGTAAATCCTAATTTAACAAACTAGAAAACCAGATAATATGTATGAAACAATATTTTCCATACATTGCTTATCAGGCAGAGCAGAACTGCAATCCCTGAGAGAAGGTAAACAAACTGGACAAGCCCTGGTTGATGCTAGTTTACTATGTTACAGTACAGGAGGGAGAAGCAAGGGGCGAGCCTGCCGACATTGCCGATTTGGAAAGACATTGGAGTTTGGGCAGATTAAGGTGGCTAGAATTCGCATGGAAGACAACCCTAGAGGAGGTAGAGAGAGTGCTCTCATGATCTGCAGAGGGGTCTTTTGAGTCTTTGGCTTAATTTTACTATGTGTAGGAGTGAAAGGATACTACCTAAAAGACAGGAAAGAACTACCGATGAACAGTAATAATAATGTATAATGACTGTATTTTATGAGGTATCAGCAGTAGGTTGAAGTTAAAACAAAAATGAAGCAAAATATTAAAATGAAAAACTAGACTTCCACAACAGATATTTTAAATCCAGTTTTTGTCATGAAGAGAAGCAGAATTGTACTTATTTTCCCTAATGGCCTACTGTGTGCTAGGCATTATGCATTTGTCTGTTCAAAGAGATGAAGAGACTAGTATTCAGAGACGAAAGCAATTTATTTGACAGGAGCATTTCTTTTGTTCTATCTCTTTGGAACCAAAGCATGGAAAGGGAGTAACTGAGATACTATATGGACTAATATAACTTAGACATTTATACATAAAAGTGATACTATACTAATAAATATGTTAAAATCCCAAAAAGTATCTAGCTCTAATATTTAATTTGAATTTTTTCAGTTTTCTTTTAATTAAAATTGTCTTTTAATATCTACCCAGTAACCAAAACTTTCTTTGTTACTTGAGGGAAATGCTCAAAGAACGTGCCCCCTGGGCAAATTCATGACCATGCTTGTTATTTAAGGTGCTGGGTTCCAGGCGTGAGCACTGACGCCTGTCCCTGACCTTCGCGCTCAGCAACTATCCAATTCTTGGCTGATTTCCTCAGACTTTGCCGGCATATCTATTCCTTGAAATAGGCAGAAGGAAATGTCTTTCCTGACTAATGTGTTCTTCTACACTTTCAAATTACATTTATTCTCCCATTTGCCAGTAGGTGATTTAAAACAGCAGCAAGCATAAATACCAATTTATTCAGTATAAGATAAGCCACTGTACAAACTCCTGATAATGTAGTGTAGTGTTTTCACTTTATAGAACATGAGATGCATGAAATCTTGGGATATTTAGATAGAAACAAAAATATTAGTGCTTTAAATTTATTTTCAGAATAAAGGCAAACTGTTTCCAAATGTCTGTATAGGACTCACGATACACGTTTTAGCATAAGTAATATTTCTCAAATACCAAATACAAAAGAATGTTTCCGATAAAGTTTAATTGCCCACTTAAAAGATATAATATATAAGTAGGTTTGATATGCTTATTATATATGCAGAGTCATTTCTGTAATGATAAAACATTATAGTACTATACGCTTTTGAATTTTTCTTACTGAAATGGTTACTTCTTTGAAGTTAAAGTTAGATGATTTATTTTTAAAAATGCTTTCTGACAAGAGATAAAAGATATTGTCCTTTGTTGTGTTTTTCATGCTCAAGTGCAATTTTTCTTTTGTTACATTTATTTTTAAAGATATTTGGAAGCTGAACTGTGATGTTTCTTTAAAAAATGGAAGAGTTAGTATGATAAAAATAAAGCTTTTTCTAAGTACATGTATGCCCATAGTACCTACTTAAATGATGCCAACCCATTATTAGTAAAGCTAGAATATATCTTCACCACTCTATTAAAGCAAAATTAGTTTAGAATTTATTACTTTAAAGTTCTAATAAGGAACATTTGACAAGGTGGTAGATTATTTTTGGTGGAACACTGATGTGGTGTATGATTTTACCTTAACTGTTTTACTATCATCATGTGCAAATACTAGAAATGAGTATACATAGATGGATACACATATAAATAAATTCTCTACACTCTATATGCATTTGTAGAGTACTATTTTGTATCAAAAATTGGATATTCATTAAAAATTCAATTTGTTCTGAGTCCAGTTTACATAAGTAAAAATAAAGTCCTTTAGAAATCAAATATAATTATGGATTTAAAAATCCCTTTTAATACATAATTTTATCAAATAATTTTGAACACTTTGGTGAAATATGTAACTTTCTAGAACAATATACATTGCCAAATTTTACTCAGCTAATGATTCAAGTTTCAGCAGGAGAATGGCAGAAGTTAGGTTTTTGATCTTTTCCTTTCTCCAACCAAATACCAGATAAAACAACCAGGTTAATAAATTTAAAACAAACGAGCAAAGTTGGATGACATCTTAAACAGAGTGCTGTGACAGGAAACCTTCCTTCCACCCTGGAAACATGTATTGGGGGCAGCTAATCACCCAGAAGCCACTAGGAGCAAAGGGTTTTAAAATCAGTGGAGCCGGTATAGTGATACGGAAATGATGGGTCCAATAAGGCACAGAATTAAGAAAGAACAAACATGAACTCACTTATAGAAAGAGTAGAGCTCTCCCCTGAACATGATGAATAGGTCTGCAATCAGGCAGTAAAGCTAAGTAGTGGAGAAGGGAAGACAACCTGTCAGGGGTTCCACACTGAGTGTCAGTGCCAGCATATGCACCACCGCAGAATGAACTGCATGGGGGGTGGCTAAGGACCTCAGGGGGATCAAAGCATTCTGAGGGAGCACACACTGTTGAAGATTTCGGGGAAGGAGACTTGAGATAACATGGAGAGAGAAGGGTCAGATAGTAGACAGGGATGGTTCCAGAGGAAGCAAAACCTAGCTCTGTTTTGTCCTTTTGGACCATTAAAAAAATTTTTTTTGTATATTTTATTGTTTATGCTATTATAGTTGTCCCATTTTAAATTGAGAGCTTACCTGTGGAAGGCAAGTTCTCAGTCAGCTTATGCTTTGGTTCCTCTGAGACCAAGACACCTTGCTGTGTAACAATCAGAAGACAGTCATCCTATGTGACTAAGAAAGAGCCCTGACTTCTGCATGGGAAAGTTTGTGGATGCTTCTGCCTTCATTTCTTTCTCTCATTGTGCTCTATCTTTACTTTCCTTAAAGCTTTAAGATAGAGTTCTGTATGGCATCTTGTGAGTGCTCCCTTTAGAGACTTGTGAATCCTTTCAGTTATCTGATCTTGTATTGTTGCTACCTAAACTTTCATGCATGATATGATTAAAGAGATGGGCCCCTGGGCTCTACTGAGCTTACAGAGCAGGTTGTACAGATTGGGTTGTATCTACTAATAGCTGTATTATGCTAGTTAATAAACTGCTGGTTAATCTGATGACTGCCAAATCTATATCCAAAACACAAGTCACTCCCTTTGGATGAGGTAGTTTACCTAACACCTACACTTGGATATCCTAGATGAATATCACAATCACATTCAATATGTCTAAAACGGAACACTCAAAACTTTTCTTTGATTATACAGTCCTATAACACTGTTTCTAGAATATTCCCTAAAAATAGAATCTAAGAGGGACCAGGTATCTTCCATAATTATACCCAAAGATTCAACCACTTTTTAATCCTCCATCTACTCTCTCGGCCTTGGCATCACCTTATTTGAGGTCCTCAAACACTGAAGAGCTTGATTACTTTGTCTGCCTAGACAATTGTTCAGCTGATTGCTTTTAAGCAAGTCCACGTCACAAGAACAAAGGACATTTTCTATGTGGAGTGGTCTGGTAGCTCTTGCTATATGACTCACAAACACTGGAACAATGATTACTATCCAACACAGACAAAAGAGCGTGATTACTCATAAAGCATTCATAGCACAGAGTCCTTCTAGCCTCTGAAGGGACTGATCCTCTCCAGTACACACATTAAAACTGGGTAAAATAACCTTTGGATGGAGCCTAAAGCAGCATTGTTCCCCAAACAAGGATTTGCAAAGATAACAAGAAAGCAAGTATGACTACTGGACTGAAAATTTAAAACATTGTTTACAATTAGTGTCTCTAAATTAGCTTATCTACAGGGATAGGAATTCCTTCCATTTACCTAATTGCTACCCTTCCCTTCCTCATAAATATCCCTTGCCTGCGACCCCTAATCTCAACACAGCCTGGGATTCTGCCTTCCCAGTACTTCCCAAATACTATACTTTTTTTTAATCTCAAATAAATCCTATTGCTTCTCACTTCGACCTTTTATATTTAGATTAATGTTAGATAATACAGTTGTTTGTTTTTGTTTTTTTATGTACAAAACCATTTTGATTATGCATGCTTTCCATATTCTTTTAAAAACTTTTAAAAATGTTTATTGCTTTTTAGAAAGAGAGGAAGAAGGAGGGAGGGAGAGAGAAATATCAATGTGAGAGAGAAACATTGACTGGTTGTTTCCCAAACACATCCCAACTGGGGATTGAACCTGTACCCACATATGTGCCTTGACCAGAAATTGAAGATGCAGCTTTTTGGTGGATGGGATGACTCTCCAACCAACTGAGCCACACCAGCCAGGGCAAATTTTTACATTCTTGATATAACATGGCCCTAGATATAGTTTATATTTGTGCATACCTTGATTTATAATAAAATATAAAGTACTTTAAATAAATAATGACAATCACAATGATAGCAGGTATAATCTGCCATTTTTAAAAATTGTCTTGTAGTGGCACATTTTCTTTTTTTTTTTTTTAATTTTTTGTTGTTGTTGTTCAAGTACAGCTTTGCCCATTTTATCCCCATCACTTCCCCTGCCCCTATAATCCCCATCTCCCACCCTCAGTCCTACCCCCTTTTGGCTTTGTCTATGCATTCTTTATACATGTTCCCTGATTACCCTTCCTCTGTCTCCCCCTGTTATCCCCTCCCCGCTCTCTTCTGTTTACTGTCAGATTGTTCTTTATTTCAGCGTCTCTGGTCATATTTTGTTTGCTTGTTTGCTCTGTTGATTAGTTTCCACTTATGTGTGAAATCATATGGTATTTGTCTTTCATTGCCTGGCTTATTTCATTTAGCATAGTGCTCTCCAGACCCATCCATGCTGGCATGAATGATATGCAATATTTTCACTGATATGTTCCCTAGAGCAAGGGACATAAAGCAAAGAATAAACAAGCTAGACTTCATCAAAATAAAAAGCTTTTGCATGGCTAAAGAAAACATTGGCAAAATGAAAAGGGAACCAACTGTATGGGAAAATATGTTCACCAATGGTACAACAGGCAAGGGTTTGATCTCCAAAATATATAAAGAACTCACATGTCTCCACTCCAGGAAGACAAACAATCCAACTAAGAAATGGGCAAAGGACATGAACAAACACTTTTACCATGTTTTGTTTTGTTTTTTAATGGTACTTGGGTGGGGTTTTTTTCCATATTTTATTTCATTTTTTTCTTTTCAATATAGATGATTTTTATTTGTTGTTCAATTATAGCTGTCCCCATTTCCATGGGGTACTAGGGGACCCTACTACCATGTTTTAATGCAAAAGATAGTTAATAGGTGTCAACTGAATATAGTAAATGACAATAATAGTAAAAAAAAGAAGTTATTAAACATTTCACATTCTCTGTGATCTTATTCCTCTTCATTATCGCCCAGCAATTGGAAAAGGCTTGCATTTAATGTGGTCTCTTCCAGCTGTTATTTCCAGGTTAGATTTCTCACATTTGATATGTTTCTTTTCTCACCAAGATTTAGCCATTGTACTTTTCCTTCATCATGTTTCCTAACCCCAAATTTTTCACATATCTTTATAACTTTATAATAGATGCAATATCTTTTTAAAGAATCAAAAATAACTTGCACAGCTTAAAAAGTATAATCACATTTAGAATAGGAGCTATTTTAGAAATGCCTGTATTTAACCTAAGTTCTCATTTTATAGCAAAACCATTCAGTTCTCCTCCGCTAAGTTAGCTCAAGATGCGAAAAATAAAAACTAAAGTTTAAGTCTTCAGCTTGAATGCTGTTTCTAGCACCTGCAGGCTCTTTCCCTGTTGTCTGCATTAGGTTATTTAAAAAAATATATTTACTATAAAAGAAATTCAGAGTAAGACATGATTATGGAATAAAATTGGAAAAGGGGATATTCCACCTAAAATCTGAAATATCCACCCAAGGGACTTTAAGATCGAAGTTTCTCTGTAACTGTAATTCAAAAACTATCAAAGACACGAAATAATTTCATGAAAGTAAAGTCATATACACATAATAATTGTATATTTTTAAATTTAAAATTGTTACCATTTCTCCACAGCTTTTATAGTTTTCATTCACTTTCCAAGTATTCTTGAACATATGTTTGATAAAAAACAATAAATGAGAAAACATAACACAGATAAAATGATAGTTGTCATTAGAAATAATGAGTATCTCAGCACATTCATTATAATATAAAAGTGAGCACAGTGATCTAAATGCTGGCTCCAGAGGGAGAGAGGCTGATTCAGGGCCTTTCT
Organism: Mormoops blainvillei; assembly: GCA_004026545.1. Lineage (NCBI taxonomy): Eukaryota > Metazoa > Chordata > Mammalia > Chiroptera > Mormoopidae > Mormoops > Mormoops blainvillei. Next base: position 100,124 of record PVJD01002405.1, on the reverse strand, counting down.
ACCATTTATTAGCTGTGAGATGTTGAGTGTGTTTTTAAATTCTCTGTGCCCTTTTTTCCTCACTACAAAGCTGGGGTAACAAAAGAGCAAATTGATAGATTTGTAGGGAAAATTAAAGGAGATAATAGGGATTATAATAATTTGTCATTATTATTATAATCCAACATATTAAAATAGAGCTATTCCTTTTCTAATAGACCTCTGTCCCTTTAAAAATGAGTTAAGATAATACTTCAACCTTTTCTTCAGCTCCAAAAATAGATATGAATAGAATAATAATCATCATTGAGACTGGAGTAAAAAGCCAAGTCAAAAGCATTTAAAAAAAAAAAGTCAAACCAAGGTGAATGGACCAATGACACCCGAATCACACATATTTCCTGGCATGGAAGCTTATTGTAAGCACTCTGATCTAATGTCCCACTGAGTACCAGACCCCCTGGCACTTAATAAATGTTTGATTAAAGGGCCAGGCTAATTTGCATTTCAAACGTTTATTTCTAGAACTTGGTGTTCTTTCATTTCGTCTATAGACACTTATTTCTACTCTCGGCATACCTATTAAGTTTCAAAAGCTCAAAAATTGTCAGTAGGTAGTTCATGGATGGTATTATCAACACTCTTTAAAGGAAATCCAAATATAAAGAGAGAATTTTAACACATGAAAAAGCCACACAGACCTGATGGATGAAATTAAAGTATGCGGAACATTCACAACCAGTTTTTCCTGTGAAATGAACATTGCAAAAGAAAAGGAAATAAGCATTCACAAACCAGGTTAATACTTATAATTTGTAGGTTATCATTAAGGTATGTATATATAAGGTTGTATTGTATTATGGTACTTTTCTACTCAAGGTGTTTGTGTTTTAAAGAAAAATACATAATTCTCCTATAAGCTGCATTTCCAGTAAAGCTAACCCCTAAGGGAAATTCTAGGACTGAAGAAAATACCTGGCTTGGGTTATGCTCACATCATTTGATTTTGGTTTACTTTTTGGTGACTTCAAAATGGGAATCTTGTCCAATTTCCTCATTACAGCACCTGTTATTTTACTGGTTGTTACCTAGATAGCCACTTTCCAAGGCTTTGATAGGTCCTGTATTTTCTGTAACTCAATGCTGAAATCCCTCTACAGATGGATGACAGTCTATTTTTTTAACAGTTTGAGTGATGAATAAACCACCACTGATTTCTAGTCAAAACTAAATTAGTTCAATGGAAGCCTTTGAAGCATTTCAAATGGTCTGTTGAACTAAACTCAAAACACTAGAAACTCAATTTTACCCAAGGTAGGCAATTTTTATTACTGTAATCTTTTTAATAATTGGGAGTAATGCATTTTTCTCCTTTGTATTTTAACAGACCAGAAGCTTAGCCACATCCAGACTGAGTAATTTAAAAAAAAAAACAAAAAAAAAAACAACTGAAAACGTGGCAATTATTTTTAATTGCCAGGTTCAGGGTAAAGCAATTTAAAATGACTAGAGCTTCCATTTTTCCCCTAGCACTTTAATTTGGAACATGGTTAAATGATTCTCTACTATGGCAATCTAAATTACATTAAGCCAATTTACAAATGGAAGCTTTTAAGAATTATAGATGAGGAAAAAGCCATTAAAATAAATAAAAATGGATATAGAAGAGTATTAGAGTATAATTATTATGGACTAGAGCAAGGGTATAGTTATATTTTTAAAACATATGATATAAAAGGAGAAATATCTGTGTAAATTCTAACCTATGGTGGTAAAACCATACTCCAAGAATCACATGCATTACAGGTATCATAATTAAAGAGACTTTGCCAATCTAAAGCACATAAAAAGGAGTACAGGTTGGATCATAAAAGATATTCAAAATGTATGCCATGTAAAAAAATAATGCAATTGGGGTCATTTTGATAAGAAAAGACAAAAAATTACAACTGCTTTAGAAGCAGTAATTTAGAAGTAACCGTGATTAGCAATAGCAAATCTTGCCAATTGCTGAGGAAGAGTAGATTAATCTAGGACCAAAGGATGAATGTGACCATAAAGTGTTTTGACAATTAATTTAAGAAATAATTTTCTATCAATATAATATAGACAAATGTGGCTAAAAATTAGAGATCTACATCATCAAAATTCTACCCAAAAGCCTAAAACCTTAACTTTTAAGGGAGTTTTAAGGAGAATACATGCATCAAGCTAAACGTTAGATTGAATGTAACTTTCCTAGTATATGAGGCATAAATGGAGACTCAGAAGCCAGAAATTTTATTGTATTTCTTCTGAAATAGTATTTTGATATCTAGCCTTTTTCTTCTATAGAAAATTACAAATTAATATATGTGATCTTTTTGTCTGTACTCCAAACCAGATCTGAAATTAGAAGTAAGTATTAGAAAAAATATCCCTTATTTCTTATTATGCCTCCATCAGGAATATAAAATTTAACTTAACAACATGTCTGAGCAAAGACTGAAAGAACTATTTTATAGTAAATGTCTTTCTCAAATATTTTCACTTTAAATAAGTTCAATTGGAGAGGCAAGTCAATATGTACCCCAGGTCTTAGTGTCTGGTTTGAAATGCCCAATGCAAGTAAGAAATTTCTTTGAGGTCTCACTGTGGACCTTTGAAATACATTCAAATGTTTTATTCTAATAGAATAAAATGGGAAAATGTGTTGTATAATGATTTTCCAAAAATGTTTTGAGTAAAACTGATGCTTTAGAAAAAATATGCCATGTTCATATAGTAACTTGACATACCTACATCTGCAGGAAAACCAAGTGTACAGTTTGAGAAAAAACGACATGAAGATATTAAATATACATCATAGGAATCTAGACTTTTAATTACCATACCATTATTGATATTCAAATGTATTATTACCATGTCTTAAAATACCCATGTGCAGAACAACTTTTATACAAGCTAATAAAGACAAATGAATGGTACATAACTGTCGAAGGGCTATGACTCTGAAAGAATGTTTGCCAGCCTTTTCCAGAAGCAGTAGTTAAAACTATTTTATATGAAGTAGTCTAACCAATTCATTTTCATTTAGAAAATGTAAAGTATTTCAATTCCAATTACTTTAAATTAGAAAATTTTTTTCTAAAATTGAGTCATTATAGTTAAGACCATTGGTCTAAAGAGCTACTTGAAGATTTGAAATGAAAAGTAAGACTATGATAAATATGTTTCATTACTTCCTACTGCCTAAGCAACCAAGTGGAAGATATGCTTCCAATAAAATATGATTAAATATGTGACAGAGTTCTCCATCCAGTAGTCTAAATCCTAAAAGTCACCTTGTGGTCATAAGACTTAAATATTAGAGAATAATCATTGCATTGAGAAATGGAAAACTCTGAGAGGTCAACTACTCTGTTTCCGAAATATGACATCAGAAGTAGAGAAGGACTGGTCATGAAAAGCTTTGCATTGTTTAAACAAATTTTTCTTAATTCACTAAAAAAATTTAAGAATGGGATTGAGGTGATCCATTTTTTTTTAGAAATATTAACTGACTAGAAATTTTAAATAAGAATATAGGAATGAGATGGAGATAGACTACATGGAAGTTTTTAGGTAAAAAAAAAACAAAAAACTTTAGGGCAGTAACATATGGAGAGTAGGAATCACATTTACAAGATATTAATTAAGTGAAAACAAGTTGAAAGATTGTTAGTCAGTAGGATGTGGGGAGGTCAGAGAGATGAAGAAACCCAGGTAAACTCTGAGATGGTTAGGATGAACATATTAGGGGGAAGCCATTTTTGAGATAGATACCCAAGGGAAATGCTAAGAGCATCATTTTGTAAAAGTGCATTTGGATATGGACTTGTTGAATTTGAGACATGTATTGGACATTTTGGGGAATGTGCTAAGGAAAAAAGTTATAAATATCAACCTGAAGCTTAGGAAAGAGATCTGAGTTGGAGATGAGGAGTTGTGTGTCATCAGTTTTAGGTGGGATCTGAGTCAAAATACCTAGGTGATAATTCCAGGGTTGATGGGTAGAGTACAGTAGTCAAAGAATAGAAAGAAACAAACAAAAAGTCACCACCATTACTGAATGTCTCTAAAACAATAAAAAAGAGTTCTGTTAGGAAACAGTAGCAGGAGAAAGTGCTATCATTGAAACAAGATATGAGAAATCTCTTAAATATATCCATGTATTGAACATGTCAAAAAGTCAAATACATTAAGAACTGTATAAGATTCTGGTTGGATTTGGTATTGGAAGATGTTTATGGTTTCACTTTGAGGAAAAGAAGCCAAGTTGCTTACAGGAAATCTGTGTTGATCCCCTTTCAAAAAACTAAGTGTTGAAAAGAAACATCAAGATAGGACCACAGTGTCTCCAAAGAAATATGGAATGAAGGGGGCACTTTATCAGAAAAAGAGATTTCGGAATGTTTGTAGCCATAGGAGAAGGGGTTATTTCACAAGTATAAATTAAAATACAGAAAAGAAAATGCAAAGTGGATAGATGAGGTCTTTATAATATTTTGAAAAGTAATGAGGAGTAAGTGGAGAAATTAGGAGAAAAGAACGACTTTCCTCCTAGGATATCAAAGGCGTGCAGGCATAAATATTTATAGTTTAGCTTTATCTGGTACCTGTTACTCAGCTCTTTTGTTTTCCATTAGGGGAGCTGCAATCCGCTCCTGTTTCTTTGAGTGCTGTCTGAGTTTCTAAAGTTAGATGTGTCTGTTTAGAGGGAGACTCCAAGGCCCAAATCATACCCCTCCTCAAAGTGTGGTGTAAGAAGGAAACCAGAAGCTGGGCAGGAAGCCCACTGTACTGAAAAATGGATTTGACCCTGACCTTTTCCAGCTCACTCAGTGAACCTCCGGATCTTCCTAAAGCTGCTGGTATTTATCCATCACCTGTAGTCTCAAGTCACCTTGACACTGCTTCCTTCCTCTGTCAGTATCAGGATATTGATGCTATTTCACTGCTTTGCCCTGATTCAGCGGGCAATGCTTTTCCCACAGCATTGCAGAGAGAAGCACATTCGCAAATATACTGTTTCAAGATATTTTCCATTTGTGAAAATTGTCCCTCTTTTGCTTTATGCCAAAATTTCTTCCCTTCCTTCTGACACAACCACCTTTTGTTAACCCATCAATTCTCAAGAGGTTTAAGGTAAATTTTTCAGACCTGTAAGCTTCTTGTTTTGTTTTGGGACATCTGGTAGTCAGAGGAATATGTCAGTTCATTCTAGCATAACCCTCTTGTTAGGAACCTTCTAGTGATTATTGTGAGGATGGGAATAGTTTCTGTCTTCTTTCCTTCTAGTGATTATTGTAAGGATGGGAATAGTTTCTGTATTAAAGTACGTAATATTTTCTTGACAGCTTTTAAGCATATTATTCTTTCTTTTAGGGAACATTTTGCTATCCCCCTAGAATACAGATGTTCAAAGACACACTCTTTGTTAGGTAGTACAATTCAAGATAATCTGCTCATTTTATTGTATTCACACACACACACACACACACACACACACACACACACGCAAGCGAGTATCAAGCTCTTTGAAGAACATAAATTTCATCAGCATGGGTGTTATCCTGATTCGTTTGGTGAATTTAATCTCTAGGTTTCTAATTCTATACTTGTTAAGGTTGAAAATTGCTTACTTTTTCCTGATATTGTATATATATTTTTGTAATAAACTTGTGATATTTTCTGCTTGTTTACTAACATATTTGTACCTGAATTTTCAGGCTCAACTCTAGACCTCTGAATCAAAGTCTTTATCTTATCAAGGTTAACTTTGAAGAAGCATCTCTCTAGGCTGTAATTAAGTTGTAATAAATAATTGGCATTAAAGAGAGTATGCTGTATGACTAGCTTATAAATAAATTAGAAATATAATGTAAAATATACTCAAAATAATCTGTTTGTGAATTTTAAAATAGTTCAAAAATAATTATTGAAACAAAGGGGAAATTGAAGTGGAAATTGAAAATACGTAAGTATGGATAATCATACAGTACTTTAGAGATCAGCTAAAAATATTACACACAGCCTTTAAGGCTTATATAAGAAAAAGAAAATATGGAAATTTGAATATAATATTTAACTTCAGATGTTAGAAAAAGATAAGAAAATATACTCAGGAATATTTTATGGAGGAAAGTAATAAAAATAGAAATGGAAAAAGTGAACATATGTGATAAAGAAGATTAAGAATTGCAGGATAAAATACTGATTAAATAAATAAACATAGCCAGATTGATTCAATACATAGAGAATAAGAACTAAATAGTATTATAAAATAAAAAGGAACAACATTTCCAAATGTAAACGTGTTACTATTTCTATCCCTGTTTTACAAATGAGAAAATTCAGGTTTAGGGATACACTCTGCCTTAGGGAATATAGTTTATAAGTATATCTAAAACGTAAGCACAGGTCAGTCTGATTCCAGAGTCAGTACATTTAAATCTCATGCTTAGCATCATTCCCTTTACTGTGGCAAGCAAAATTTTAAAATGCAGCTATCAATTCTTCTAACAACAGGGGTATGTTTGCATAGTTCACCCGTTCATGCCTTGATTTCTTTTCAACTAATCTTCCATCACAGCTGTCAAGGTATTCCATGCTCTCTAAACAGGTTATGTAGCATTTTACCTCAGGGAGAAAATTGATGTAATCATATATTAATTTCATCTCTTTACATCATCTCCGATAAGCTTATCTTTTTAAAAAAATGTGTTGTTCAGTTACAGTTGTCCCCCTTTCTTCCCCCTGCTCACGCACAGCCCACCCCCCTATTGTCCATGCGCGTAAGTCCTCTAAGTTGTGCTCCCCTGCTGGCCCTCTCCTCCCGGCCCCTGCTTCCCCCTCTGCCCTCCCCTCTGGGCACTCTCATTCAAACTTCTCTTTATCTATGCATTCATTTCCTTTTTATTCATGTTTTTATATACATAAATACATACATACATTTATTTGCTCACTGAAAAATCCTTCCTTTTTCCTATGGTTACTTTATCACAGCGGGGAAAATGAGTAGGTGATCAGAGCTGTTAAAGTAAAAGTATCACTAATAAATATTAAATAAATGGATGTTTTTAAAAAATCTTGATAATGGAAGTGAAATTATCTACTTAATCATCTGTCCCTCTGACTAGATTATAAACTTCTTAAGCGCAGAAGCCAGGTCTTCTTTTTTCCTTTATATCCCTAGTACTTAATATCTTAAGTGACTGAAGTTGTACATCTGGGGCCATTTAGTGTGTCGGTAAAGAATCCTATTTATCAGTGTTATTTAAAATTGCACTGACTCATTGAGAAAGCTTAGATATCATTCCATCTACTCTATTTATCATTCGGAAGTGCGGGAAACTTGTTTTAGAACACTACTCACCGTAATCCGTTCTCCAGAAGCAAAGAGTGCGGCACGACGCACACACGTACTTGTCTCCTCTCTAATATCACTTCTTCCGAACTCGTCGTCAAACATTAATGAAGTAGAGTGCATCAAATTAGAATGCAGCAACAGTCATAATGCAGTTATATATTTTTTACCATGTACAATTTGCAGCAATACACTGCTAATAAGCAATAGAAGGTGAATATGCTAATTAGAAGTAAACATTACTTGCCATGATAAATATCTTTGTAAACTTTGCTGCCTCCCTCATCACACCCGAAAGAAATAAAATGGATTTCTTTGGGAAAATTCTTATAAATTCACAACTAAATAGACTGTTGTTTAAGTTAGAAAATATGTTTATTTAAAAAAAAATCCTCCAATACCTCTTTTAAGTTTTGATGGGAAAGACCATTTTAGTTACAAAATTTAATTATACAACATCCATTGAGTTTTAAAACTCTAAATTATGTAAATAAGAAAATTAGCTCAAAAAATAAATGGAGGAAATAGCTATTCCATTTGAGTAGTTAGGGTAATTTACTATTCATTATAAATGTCATAATAATCTGTATCTTCCCCCAAAATTGTTGTTATCCTTTAATTGGGATTTTATTGAATTTATAGATCAGTTGAGGGGAGAAGTGATACCTTAGTAGTATTGAGTCTCCAAATTATGAACATTTGATATGTATCCAATTCTTTGGACCTTTCTTGATTTTTCTACAGTGTTTTGAAGTTTCCAGTATAAAAACTCATGTGTGTATTTATTAGTATACAGAAATTATATTTTGGATATTGACCATGTATGTTGCAATGTTACTGCTATACTCAATAGTTCTAGTAGATTTATATGTATTTATCATTTCCTTTCTGCCTGAACAATTTCCTATCTTATTTGCTTGCATTGCATATGTGCTGTTGGTGATTCATTCAGCTTTCATTTATCTGAAAAGTCTTTGTTTTACCCTGAGTCTTCATGGATTCTTTTCAGTGAATACAGAATTGTCTCAACAGAGTTTTTTTTTCTCCCGCTTTTAAAAAAATCCACTTTTTTCTGACATCCATTATTAATGAGAAGTTATTCATCACTTATTTTGTTTTCTACATGAAATTTTGCTTTTCATCTGGATATTTTTAAAGATCTTCTTTAACTTTAGTTTTCATCATTTTTTCTAGGATGAGCTTGGCTCTCATTCGAGTGCTTCACCCTTATTTTTAGGCATGGATTTTCTTTTCAAGGGCCTCCACTCAATACTTGACCTGCTCAGTGAGATGTCACTCTTTGGGGGTAAGGGGAAAGCATTAAATCGAATGTCCTCTGGCATCTCTCAACCTAGACATTTTCCAAGGTCCCTCAATAAATCCAATAAAGATTTTCCTCAAGAAACCTCCTCTCTGCTAAATCACCTGTAAATTTCAGTTACCTTCACAAGGACCTATTATCCAGTGCCTTCTTAGTGAGAGATTCACTCTGCTTAGGCTACATCTCCCTGTGTCATGACAAGAAAGGGACCCCAAGCAGGAAACCAAGACATCATGGGATTCACTCCCTAGTTTTTCCTCTCACAAAGATTACAGTACTGTACTGCCTGTGTTATAGAACTTCAGTGATATCTCATATGTTTTGTTCATCTTTATAACTGTTTTTGACAGGAGGGCAAGTCTGGTCCTCTATCATGACAAGGTCTGTTCTAAGACATTTGTATTTTTTATAGGTTTATTGACTATTAAGCATGCTGTTAGTTCTATGGGTTTTTTGTATATGTCCTTTATTAATAAGAGTATGTTTTCTTTTAACTCCTAGTTTTATCATGGATATACATATATATTCTTATAAATCATAATAAGAAAGGCAACTAACAATAAATGGACTGAGGACTTGAACTGATATTTTATAGAACAACTATTCACAGTAAAAGTTACATAACATGATTCATCACAGAAATCCAAGTTAAGATCACAATGAGATATAATTCATAAAATTTCATACTTATTAAAATGGCTAAAATCAAAATGACTTCCAGCAGAAAGTAATGTCAAAAAACTAGAGTTCTCATACATCTTGATAGTATAAAATAGTACTATTGGATAATTGAAAGACTATTGGATACTTTCTTATAAACTAAATTTATTTATTCATTCTCTGATGTGGAAACTCCTAGGAATTAAAATATGCCTATCAAAAGACTTCTACAAGAATTTATGTAGCAATTATAGTCATAAAAGCTGAAAATGTTAAACAACCTAATTGTCTGATGTGTGAATTTTTATACAAATTGTAATAGACCCATGCAGTATAATACTGTACGACTATAAAAAATTATCTACTGACACAAAACATTATGGACAGTACACCAAAATATTATGTTGACAGAAGTTTGAAACAAAGAGTATTTAAGAATACTTCTATGTGATCCTTTTAAATATAAAACCTAGGAGCAAATTTAACTAACCTGTGATGATGAAAATCAGAATACTGACTTACCGTGAGGGGCAGAAATTGGTAGAAAGAAGCACTAAGGAATTATCTGGCGTAATAGAAATAGTTCTCCTGCATTTTCATTTGGGTGTCGGGTTTATCAGTTTATGATACTTGTGAGTTTTTGTCAAATTTATTCAGGTAAAACAAACCTTGTCTCATGTATGGTATGAATTGAGTTATTTGTAATACGGTAGCTTGATTCCAGATTGTTACAAAGTCAAATAGTAAAATAGAGAAAATGAAAGTAACAAATAATGTTAAAACAAAATACACAATGAATAGTAAATGATATGGAAATACATATAAATAGCAAAATAAAATGGAAAATGCAGGGCAATAGAAAATATATTGAACTTTGTAGTCTGCTTTTTTGCATATATATAAATAACATGATATATAAAACATCATATTATTGTAAGAAAAAATCACAATAGAAAACAATTGGAATTGTACAGCACAATAACTTACTAAATGTCCAGGCCATTTTTAATCTGGAAAAGAAAATCACAGGCTGTATACTTGCCCAACTTTCTAATTTGTTCAGAAGCTTTAAGAAATGAAATAAGGGCTGGCAATAGTTGAATTATGCTCTAAGTACTCGATTATTTTTGTGCACAAAATTTAGGATCATTGAGATTTATATATTTTGCTTTCTGTGTTATAGCTATAAACAAAGGTTACAGTCATTGAATGATAGGCTCTTTCATTATTCAGTCCCTGGAAATAAAGAAGTACCCATTTCAATTTCTGTATACTCATAAAAATGTGTCTTTTAAAAATATCTCTTCAAACACATTTCACTCAATAGCTCACATTTTACTACTTCAATTAAATTATGTATAAATTGCATTACTACATAAAAGTCATTTGACTCTTGCCATTTTGCCCACCAATATTAAAGTAGATTATGAAAACAAACAAAAAAAGCATCTCTCAAAAACTTAAGGTTTCCAGGAAGATATCATTTTTATTGCTTCCTGCAATCTGATAAACATCCTTTTAATGTAATTTTTAAAAGAAACAATATTAACAATTTTCTTACAAACCTCAAATATCTGTATTAGACTAAACATCTCCTGGTTGCACCAAGGTTACTTAGTTCAGAAAAACATCTTTATGAATATAAATAGCTTCATTTAAAATCTATAAACTTGTAAATCTAGAATTTAAATTAGATCACAAGAATGTTGCCCTATAGTCTAATGTGAACAATGCTTTGATTTTACGTCGGGAATGAGTAGCTATAAAATTATATCCTTTTGTAACAACAACAATCAGTCACATTGATGTGAACGGGCTGCTATTTCCCATTCTGTGAACACGGGTCAACAAGACTTTAATGAGAAAAAGGGTGTGTTAACTTGCTTCAAATGGCCCATAGTTTCAACAAACTGAAACCTATCCGATTACGATTATTCTAGAGTTCATTATGTTTAACCACGAAACATTGAATCTATCAATACTCAGGCTTAGTCTCTAAACCATAGACAGCAACATATCTGTAATTAAAATGGGCAAGTCTCATTCAACATTATTTTACTAAATATATCTTCCTGGAAGATTTGTTTTAAAGTATTTTGTATCTTTTTCTATTACCTATATTTGTATTTTAATTTATTCCATTTTTTTTCTGTAAAAGAGTTTTCGAGTTGTTTGCTGATATCATTTACTGAGTAGTTAATGACTTGGTATCAACAATAAATGTCTATAAGTTTGCTATTATCATTTTACCAGTTAATTGTTACCTCACCTCTTAAAGTGGCTTAGGCACCTTTTCCCCATATAACTTCTATTTGATTGACAATACCTTGTGCCGTCAACAAAGTTAAGTTATACTGAAATCCTAATAAAAAAAGATTGCCAAGCCTTACTGAAAGGTCAAGTTGAGTAACAAGCAATTTTTGTGCTAAGTTAATTTGATCCTTAAATATGATACTATATTCAGACCCCCTCCAAATAAATATACAGGTCTAAATATACATTCCTAAAGTCAGAACTTTATTTATGGGGAAAATGTTCTCACACAGGTTTTTCTAATGTGTCAACTTATTTTCATTAGAGACTGGGATAGTTATAAATCCTATTTTGAATAGGAATTGTCATAGAAGATACAGAAATAAACTTTAGGTAACATAGGTAGAAGAGTAATATATTGGAATCATACCATTGAGGGAACTCCCAAATCGATAAAAGACCACCTAACAGAACTGGAAAATGGTTAAGAATGAAAAGATGATTGAAAGGCTGAGCCTAGGGAAACCCAAAGGAGTTCCCCCCAAAAGTCAATCTGGCATGCTGCCACCACTGGTACTCTGTGTTTTTTATTGATGAATTTAGACCCTTAAAGCAATTCTTGATATAGCTGTATTAATGTCTGTCATGCTTGTAACTATCTTCAATTCAATTCATTTCACTGCTCTTTATTGTCTTAAATTTATCTCTCCTTTTTCTACCTTCTTTGGTTTTAAGATTTTATATGATGTTACATGATTCCATTTCCTTCTCTTAAAATACCAATTATGCTTCATTTCAGAAATTATTTTAGTATTTGTACTAGAGTTTGCAATGTACATTTTAAGTTAACCCATTCCACTCTCAAGTAACCCTTTTCTGCTTCACTGATAGCTCAGTGTTCTTATAACAGAGTATTTCCTATTTTTCCCTATCATCCTATATAACATTGCTGTTACTTATTTCACATGTCCATAAGCTGTAATCACTGAATATATATTTTACTAATATTACTTTGATGAGGTCTCTACTATATCAATTAAGAATAAGAAAAAAAAGTATTTACTTTCCTTTATTCTTTATTCTTTGTTTCTTTTTGTAGATCTGAATTTCTGACTATCTTAGTCTTCCTGGGCTGCTGTAACAAAATATCATAGACTGAGTGATTTAAACATTTTTTTTCTCACAGTTCTGCTGGGAAGTCCAAGATTAAGGTGTCAGTAAATTTCAGGTTTTAGTGAGGACCTTCCTCCTGGCTTATGGACAGCCATGTTCGTGCTGTGTGCTCACATGGCCTTTCCTTGTTGCATGCTAGTGAAAAGAGAAACATCTCAAATTTCTTCTTCTTTGACAGGGGCACTAATGCAATCATGAGGGCCTCATGACCTTATTTAAACTTAATTATCTCTCAAAGGCTCCACTCCCAAATAACCACCGTATTAGGGATTAGGGTGTCAACATTTGAATTTGGAGGGAACAGAAACATTCAGCCCGTAATACTTGCTTTTATCATTTTTAAATCCCTGATGTACTTCTTTTAACATTTATTTCAGGGTGTGTCTACCGGTGATGAATCCCCCCAGTTTTTGCTTGTCTGATATCTTTATTTCTCTACCACTTTTGAAGGAAAATGTTGATGCCTATGGAATTCTAGTTTCTTTTTCCTCTTTCAATACTTTAAATATTTCACTTGATTGTCTTACTTACCTGGTTTCTGATGAGAAACCTTGGGCAATTCTTATGCGTATTTCTCTATAGGTAAGGTATTTTGCTTTCTCTGCATTCTTTCAGTACTACCCTTTTGTCCCTTTTGCTCATTGAAGTTTGAATATGATATGCCAATATTCTTCTGTGTTAATCATGTTTGGTGTCTTCTGAGCTTCTTGGGTCTGTGGCTTTGTATCTGTCATTTCTTTTGTAAAACCCATGGCCATTATTACTTCAAATATTTCTTCTCCTTTTTCTCTTTCTTTGCCTCTTAGTATTTCAAACACATATAACCTTTGAAGCCAACTTATGAATTTTGGATGTTCTGTTTTTTAAAAAAATTATTTAATTCTTTTTGCAAATCAGGGAAATTATAAGTGGCATATCCTCAAATTTACTGATTCTTTCCTCAGCTGTAACCAGTCTACTGATGAAAAAATCAAAATCATTCTTTATCTGTTATACTGATTTGATTTGTGTTCTGCACCTGCAGCATTTTTATCTGTAATCCACTATTAGGTACTGAGCCCTGTTGACACAATGGTAAGGTCTTTCATAAACTAATAAAATGTTAGTATTTTGGTTGGCCCATGTCTTGTGAAAGATTTGTAACTTTCACAAGTGTTTTCTCCAAAGGTATAGCTTCCCTTCTTCATCTCCCTTTGGTGAGACAGGAACATTAAAGAGTGCTAAAGTTGAAATAATACTTTTCTTCTAGCTCTGGTGAGACTCTGATAAGTCTTTTCACTGGGGGATGGACCTTAGTTATGGAGAATTCTCAGCCTGGCTCCCGTGATTTGTGTTCCAAATAAGATCTCAACTACAACTCTTAGATTTCACTCTATCTTCAGGTTTCAGCATGCCGGCCTGACTTGGGACTTCAGTTCTTAGATGAGTCCAAGAAGAGTCATTGATTTTTAGTTTTTTTCACTTTTTTTGTAAGTATGGGATTGATGACTTCCCATTCTTTGCAAACAGAAATCAAAATAATGCTGAAAACTGAATCTTTGGGATCAGAGCAACAAAAAAATAAATTAAAATCACAACAACAAAACATTGATTACATTCAATACATTTTCTTTCCCATGTTCCTCTCCTTCTCACTTAGTGATAGTTTATTCCTGAATTAATCTATCACTTCTGATTCACACTCCCCGAGAAGCTGCCCAGCACCTTATTGAAATACGTTTGTGGGGGAGTTATATTACCTTGTCCTTGCATATTTGGAGCTAAGCTTAGGCTACAGGGTATATCTGACTACAATGGATAATAAGATTTTGACAATCGCACTTGTTACAGAAACATTGAGATATTGAAAACTTAGTATTAAAAACTTAGTGCTTAAGTATGCACATTCTATTTTGAGGTAGTTTTAAATCGGGTTTTCAAATGTTATATATTTAAGCAATAGTAATGTCCAAGGAACATGATATTTGAAGTAGGAGATTAAATATGAGCCAAGTTAAAGATCTCCCCACGGAGCTGCAGTATTTGATAGTTGTGAAATCTCTAAAGACATTTCAGCTTTATTTATTTGGTAAAGCCACTAAGTTTATATACATCATGAAGCTCCAAAGTGACTATTAACAAATGACAGTGCAGCTTGACATATGTGAATGTGGTTACACAAGCATGTAAGAATTGACAGATCTTATTTATATAAAGAAAAATTAATATAAATATACAGTTAGTAAAGAAACAGTGAAAACACTGGAAAGAGAAACTATCTCTTTAGGGCACTTGTGGGAACAATCCTATATTGGTATTATATTAAATAAACTGTCTCTTAAACAATTAGTCTTCTCTTCTGTACATTGAGAAGGGAGTGAATTGATGTAAACATATCAAATTTCCTTTCAACGAAATGTGAAAAAAAAAACCCACAATCTATTCCTTTCATTTGCTTTATATGAGTTCCCCTGAAAACGACAACACCAGGGTGAGGAGTACAGAGGGCTTCTCTTAAAGGTATTATCCATTCCTTAATATGGGTACTGCACTCCAGGATCTTCAAACTGCCAGACATTCCTATAAATTTCAGTTCTTGAAATATTTATAAATTGACTTTCTTTGCTTTTGCACATTCAAGAAGCTCCCGCCAATGCACTATAATTTCTCCCATTTTTTTCACCTGACCAACTCTTACTCCTTTCCAAAATGCAACTCATACCATCTCCTCAAAAATACCTTCTCTAATAACTTTATTGAAAGTTAATAACTTCTCTATGTTTTCTGTTATTATAGTATATGCCAAGCTATGCAAAAACAAAACAAAACTGCTCATACTTAGGACCATATGATAGAACCATTGTGTGTACATATGCAAAGCAATGAAGTTATATCTTTACCTCACACTCTATATAAAAATTAACTCAAAGAGGATCAAAGACCTAAATGTAAGAACTAAACTATAAATGATTTAGAAGAAAATGTAGGAATACATCTTTGTAACTTTGCATTAGCCAATGGTTTATTAGACACAAATGTACATGCAAAAAAGAAAAATAGATACATAAACCTTCATTAAAATTAAAAACTTTTGTGCTAACAATTATACCATCAAAAAAGTGAAAAAATTAACTTAGAATCAGTGAAAATATTTATAAATCATATTTGATAAAGCTCTAGAATACAGAAATATTACAACTTAATAAAAAAAAGATAAATAACCCAATTATAAAATGGACAAAATATTCCAATTTACATGTCTCCAAAGAATACAAGTCGTATATACTACAAATGTCTAATAAGTACATAAAAAGGTGCTCAATATTTGTATTACTGTCATAGTTGTGCTATAACAAATTGCCACAAATCTACTGGCTTAAAACAATACAAATTTTTTATGGTTCTGGAGGTAAGAAATCCTAAATGATTATTACTGAGCTGCATTCCTCTTGGAGACTCTAGGGTACAATACATTTTCTTGACTTCTCCAGTTTCTAAAGGCCACTTACATTTTTTGTAGCATGGCTCTTTCCTCCCTGTCTTCAAAGCAAGCAGCACAGCATCTTCAGATCTCTGTTATTTCTCTTTTATGACTTTCTACCTCCTTCTTTCACATTTAAAATCCAAGTAGTAGAGATTGACTGTGGGAGTGGGGGAGTGGGTGGGATAGGGGAAAGCAATGGGGGAGAATTGGGACAACTATAGTAGAACAACAATAAAAGAAAAGTAAATCCAATTAGGCCCCTTCAGCTAATCTAGCATAATTTTCTTATTATAAGTTCAACCATAAATTCTATCTGCAACCTTAATTCCTCCTTGCCATGTAACATAACATAATCATAGGTTCTAGGAATTAGAATATGGACCTTTTTTTGGAGGAGGGCATTATTTTGCCTACCACAACACTAGTAGTACTTGGGGACATGCAAATCAAAGCCACAGTGAGATATTTTACACTTGCTCAGATTCTATAATCAAAGAGACAGGCAAAAACAAGTGTTGACAAATGTGGAGAAATTAGAACCCTCACATATTATTATATATTACTAGTAGAATGGTGTAATGGCATGGTCACTTTAGAAGAAAAGTTTGGCAGTTTCCCAAATAGATAAATATAGATTTGCTATTAGACCCAACAATTGCAATTCTGTACATTTACTCAAGAGAACAGAAAAGACATGTTTGCAGAAAAATTTGTACATAAATGTTTGTAGAATTATTATCTCTAATACATTGAAAGGGGAAACAACTGAAGTGTCCATTCACTGCTGAATAGTACAACAAAATATGATATATCCATGCACTGGAATACTATTCAGCCATAAAAATGAAATACTGACACAGGCCATGACATGGATGAACATGAAAGAGTGGTGAGAAGAAACTAGGCACCAAATACCACGTGTTGTATGATTCCATTTGTAATAAATTCCAGAATATGCATATCTATAGCTGAAAAAAGTAGATTTGTGGTTGCCAGAGGCTGAAGGTAATGTTATATGCTTAGAAAGCAAGAGAAGTTACCACAATCAAATATGTCTTCTGAAATGATCACTCTGGCATTGATATGGGAATTAATCGGAAGAGATATGGTAGGATACTAGAAAATCAACTGGAAGATCACTGCATTTCTAATTCAGGACCTAAGCAAAACTTAACAACAGTGGGATGGAAATAGGGGATTCCAGAATCTTTAAGTATCGGGACTGCAGGCTAATGGAGAACATTCTGGCACACTTTTTAATCATAAATTATATGCCTAAGTATATATCACATGGAAATGCTTAGCCACATAAGGAGAGAGGTACCAGGATATTTTTGCAGCATTATACCTGGCTGGCAGGCATTTTGGGCTTTGAGGTTGTCCATGATTAACAGTGTAGAGAGGTAAAATGTGGTGTATGGACACAGTGAAATATCATGCAATAGTCATAAACCACAGACTAAATGTTTATAAAACACAACAATGAAGGATCATAAAATATAGCACTTTAAAAAATAAAGTGGAGAATGCAGTATCTAAGAAAATTACACTTACATAAGAAAAATAACAAAACATGCAAGCATACAAAACAACATACCATTCTACAATAAGCAAAACAAACAAAATACACCTGTAAGTACAAGAAAATCAACCTGTCATATTTCAGGGAAATTTTTTTTGTTACTTTTATTAGTGTTGCAACAAATTTATAAATTTCCAGTAGTAAATTTAACATTGTGATGTTTCACACTCTTATTCAAAAACAATACTGCAGGTTTTCATTTGTTGAAATCTACTCTTAAAGGTGAATTTTAAAGGAAACAAATATAAGGAGACATTCTGAAATGGTCTTTGAAGGATGGTTTATTTGAATAAACTTTTTTCTGCTATTATGATGAGAACTATGGGAGTGCCTATATTATGGGTAGCTAATCATTTGCTGTTATAAATTTGCCAACTAACTAGATTGACTAATGAATAAAGTTCTTTCCATTTCCTGCCCTCTTTAGAAAAACATGTCTGTGCTTTCTTCATGCCTGGCCTTTGATGCTCTTGTAGGTCTTACCCCAAAAGTCAACATCGAGCAGATTCCCATTGGACATGCTCAAACACTGTTTCAGGCATTTTTGCCCAACCCAATAAATGTTGAGACTTTGACATTCAGAACATTATGTACCAATTAAGTTTAAATAACTATATAAAGAAAAATACACTAATGAAGAACAACAGGTCTGATTTTGAAATATTTTTTAGCTATAATTTATGTCTAGAGACCTTTTCCCCAATTGTGAACACTTCCCCAAACGAAATTGCTGAGGTAGATCTGGGTTCCTTCCTTTCATCCTATTAACCTCTCAAAGGTAAAAGAGTTAATCAGGCGAAGCGGCTCCTATTTTGATTATGCTCAACGCCATGTAGTCTATCGATTATTCATCATGTCACCACTTTGAAGGTGAAACTTTTTATGAAAAAGGGGCTCCTCCAATGATCAGTATATCCTCTTTACCATCCTTGAGCCATTTCAATCTTTGCAGAATATTTTAGAGCATGAATTATTGCTGAAGTGTTGAAGACTCTGGTCTTCATGCAACTACTAAAGCCCTCCTAAGCCAAATGTTAATGAACTTCCACTTCCTGAGTCATTCTTTGTTTCTAATTCTTTCTGAAAAGGATAATAGAAATTTGTTTTCAAAAGAATAATATAATTTTCAAATAATTTTACTGACAATTTTCATTTATGTTTTTTGATGTAGATCATTTTAAAGGAAAAATATAAAATTATGGTCTGCTTTATAGAATGCTAGTATTTTTAACTTCTTAGTCCATATTCCCTGAGAGGTAAGATACAGTCAATGGGGCAGCTGAGCTGGGTTATAGTACTATATTTTCTAGCAAAATCATCATTTAAGTTACTTAAACTCTTTTACTATCAGCTTTCTCGTATGTAAAGTGAGAATAATACTGTCTACCTTTGTATTAGGTTCCTCCAGAAAATGGAAGCAATGAATATATATGGAGTTATATTAAAAGAGATTTATTATGAGGGATTGGCTTCCATTATTATAGAGTCTTCAAATCCCATGATTTGGTGTCTGCAAGGTGGGGCACCAAGGAAGCCAATGTAGTTTCAGTCCAAACCTGAAAGCCTGAGAACCAAGGGAGCCAATGGATAAGTTCAGTCCCGGTCCAAAGGTCTAAGAACTGGGCAGATGATAGTGCAAGTCCAGCCTGAGTCCAAAGACCCCCAAACTAGAAGTGCCAATGTCAAAGGGGACAAGATGGATATTACAGCTCAAGCAGAGGCCGAATTCACCCTTTTTTTTCCCTTTTTATTCTATTCAGTCTCTCAAAAATTGAATGATACTAATCCACAATGGTAAGAGCTATCTTTCTAGTCTACCAAATCAAATTCTAATGTCTTCCAAAAACACCCACACAAACACATCTCCAAGCAGTGTTTTACCAGCTATCTGGGCATCCCTGGGCCTAATCAAGTAGACACATAAAATTAACCATCACAACATTATAGAAATCATTGGGCAGATTAACAAACACACATAGACGGTGATTGGCCACCATAGGTAATTAATAACTTAGGGATATTATTATAACTATTTAGAGATGCACATTACACTTTTATGTAGAATGTTTGTTACATGCCATTGAGTTGGCTCCAACTCTTAGCAACCCTAAGAATGATGTCCGCAATGCCCTGTACTCAATGGCCCTACTCAGCTCCTGTAGACTCATGACCATTGCTTATTTTATGGAGTCAATCCATCTCATATTTGGTCTTTTTCTGTTCTGGCATTATTGTCTTTTCCAAATAACACTGTCTCCTCATGGGGTGCCCAAAGTAGGACAGTTTCAGTTTTGTCATTTCACCTCCAACAATGTTTCAGGCATAATTTTCTCTAGGACACTCTTGTTAATCTTTCTGACGGTACACAGGATCTGTAGAGCCCTCCTCCAATACCACATTTCAAATTAATCCAGTTTTTTCCTCTCGGCCTTCTTCACTGCCCAACTTTTGCATCCATGCGTAATAATTAGAAATCGTGGATGATCGTAGCCTTCGTCCTTAAAGACACATCTTTGCTCTTGGTGTTACTTCATAATTCCTCAATTTCTGCCCCTCCGAGTCTCAATCTTCTGTTGATATCTTAGCTGATGTCCCCATTTGAATTAAAGAGTGAATCAAGTTAAATGAATCTCTATGAATTTCAATGTCTTTATTGTTTAAGTTAATGTTGTATAGTATGATATACAGAAGAACAAATAGAGATATATTAGTGTAGTAGAAATAAAGACAGGGATATTAAAGTCTGTCACACATGGATTCAAATCTTAGTCCTGATATACTAATAATTTAACCCTTCTTAGTAGTGTGCATTGGTTAAAAAATTATTTCTAGGTCTTTATTAATATTTTGTTAATAGCATGTGTTGGTTTAAAAAGATTTATTTCTAGGTATTTATTAATATTTTGTTGGGAAAATGGCAAACTTCACATTAACGTTGCTCATAGATTGCTGTCTTAAACTGATTAACTCATCATCTGACTGACAACTAAGAGTTGTTTTACATTTCTTATCATCTCTTCCAAAAAGATGAAGTCATTCTTATACCTCTTTCAATTTCTGGTCTTGGATACTCTTACAGGCCTTGTTCCTATACGCACCAATCACAAGTAGTAAATAAGTGTTTTCATTATATACAACCACAAAAATATGCATTCTCTTTCAAGGTTATTAAGGTCTCACCTCTGCTTCTGTCTGTGATGTTTGCAGCATCCCATCCTTACTGCTAGCAAGTGGGTAGTTGGTGACAGTAATGTGAGATGTGTACTTTCAAGTTATTTTCAAGACTACTTATAATTTTTCAAATATGGACACCAAAACATCCTGATTAGCAATAGGTTTAGGTCATAGAATAATTGTATACCCAGCAATTTTTACCAAGCATTGTGTCTGCTTCCTCCAGTAATTCAGAATTGCAAAAGATGATTGTCAACAAATGATTTCTGAGAAGAAAGGAAATGTATAACTATCTCCGACATCTTTTCAATCAATAGCCATTGGGTAAAAATAGAGTAACTTCATGAATGAATGTTACCAAATTCGGGGATTTCAGATTTAGTCCTGTTTTGCACATGAAAATAAAACATACATTATCTTGTTTAATATTAATCTGAAGTAAAATATTACTTCTTTATTACAATATACATACAATGTTGCATTTGTGTGGTAAAAGACATAGGATTGTCTAGAGCAGTTACATACATATGGTGTTGCTGCAAATGAGTATGTGTGTGTATTGGGTGGAGGCATTTGGGTTCAGTGGAGCTCTACACAGCCTTTGCTATAATCTCTAAGGTTGCCTTTATACTAAGTCTTCATCTTATCAGTGTGTGGCTCCTTTCCAGAACTCTCTAAATGTGATTTCTTTTTTATCTACATTATTTACTCAGTGTTCTACTCATATCTTCAGTCTAGACAAATCCAGGGCTGAAAAAAGCCTGATTTTTCTGACAGAGGCCAGTAAGTGTTAGTGTGTTTTTGTAGCTGAACACTTTCAACTTTGTGAGGGCCACAAGAAGCCTCTACACAGCATTGTGTATTTACATCCAAAAACATTTCCCCAAAGTTTTTGAATCAGTTCGTTGAATGATTTGTGGATGTTGATAGTCCTTTTGGACTTAAAATATTGAAATGCTTATTTAACTTCAGTTCAAATAACTCCTCAAGCTCAACAACCAATTAAAGTTCATCCTACTCCCATTAAAATCCTACTCCCATTACTCACATCCTGGCTGGGAATACCATCAAGTCTCAGACCACTTAGTAAAATTTTTCACAGTAATTATTATGTTGATAGACTAAAGAAGATAAATTTTTAAAGGACTTATTTTTCTTATATACCTAATGAATGTGTTAGCTGATAATACAAATATTAATGGATTTCCAAGCTTGTGTGTTACTTCCTGATCCTAGGATTCATAGCTGTTTCAAATATGGAATATGCATGTCTTTCACCTTTTTTTTTTTTTAAGAAAAACCCATAGTAACTCTATGAAGGACAAATATTTCAGGATAAACAGATTGACAGATTTGACCTTTGACTCAGTATCAAGATTCAAATCTCAGTTGTCCTACCTATTAACAAGCTATTCATTAGCAAGCAATCTGTCACCAGACAGTTCCAGAGAGTTTATCTGTCATGATGATGATCTATGGTATGTTTACCCCAAAATCTCACTGCTGTGTGTCCCACAGGGAGATTTCCGTTGAAGGAAGGCTTCAGTTACTTTGTGGCCAGTGCCGCTCTATGGGCTGTCATTGCCCTTGTAATCAACAGAATCTTTTCTTATTGGAAAATAAGCTGGTAGTGATTCGTGCCATCTCAAACTCAGCATGATTCACACATGTTCAGCTTGGCCTCTAGGCTTTGTGCTCATCCTGGAACTTTTTAATTAGTTTTCTGACATGTCCAAGCAGCTGTCTTCTGGATAAATTTCAACTACCTACAGTTTTTCCCTTGCCTGACTAGGAATAGCCCAATGCAATTATGATTGTATAACATATATTAATCATTTCTGATAGCTGTAAATTTCCTCCAACCCCCATATTTTTGTAACCGTGCAAATCTAAACCAACACTTCCCTGGAGAACATTTCCTAGATTTTACTCATACTCATTAATTTAGATAATTGTCTGCAAACACATATAGTAACACTAATGCTAACATAGAGTAAAAATTAATATTTATGGCTCCTCAATGGACTTTTATATTTGATTTTACTTACTTTAGTATTTAAAAAAGACAGGGTATATAGAAAATAATGAAAAAAAATAAAAAGGTTAAAGCAAGGAACTGGAGTCTGAAAAATGGTTATGGTATTAGTTAATATGCTTAATTATTACCATTTCTTTTTCTTTCTTTCTTTCTTTCTTTCTTTCTTTCTTTCTTTCTTTCTTTCTTTCTTTCTTTCTTTCTTCTTTCTTTCTTTCTCTACATTTATTGAATGTGGTAAAGAAAAGGCATTCTCCAAATCCCTTTTTGCAATATTGGTATCAACTTTCATTATTTACTGGGGAAAGATGTTAAATATTTTTCTAAGTTGATAAACATAAGGATTAAAATAAAAACAACTTGGTTTATTGGACATAATCTATTAAATAATATAAGAAATAATTTGTTCAATAAGAAAATCAAAGCTCTCTATAGGCCATTCTTCTCAGGGTGTTGGCATTTAGAAAGGAATGAAGTAGGTACAGTAGAGAAAGAAACTGAACGTAGACAGGGAAGCTTGTTATAAATATTCATCTAGACAAGTTTGCTAGGGAAAATATAGTTGAAACTATTGTCAATTTATACATTCAATGATATCAGAAGCTTATAAAACTAAAGTATAAATAGTCAATAAAATGTGTCCATTAATATTTCAAATAAGGTTCTCCTTTTTCTTTATCTCGACACTGTTTACTAGCATTCAGTCTCGTCTCAATAATATTCACTAGTATTTCTCTCATGTCTGTTAGTCTGCATTATAACAATAATAAAATTCCTGCTTTCTACAGCCATTAGCAAAACCTCTGGGTAAATATATTTGAAGAAGGAAGTGAAAGTGTTCCCCACCATCATACCCAATTCATTGACTATCTTTGGTACCCTAGATTTTTCTTATTTTCAAACAAAAAGCAAATTTGTTCTTCATGCAGGTCCCATTTTGCTTGGAATAGTACCTCTCCAATCTTCGCAAAACTACCTTCTTTACACCATTGGAACTGTGTACAATGTATCTGAAATCCCTGCCCCATCAATCCTTGTCCAATTACCCTGTTTTATCTAATTTTGTTGCATTTATTTTATGTGTAATTAACTCATTTACTTTTTTGTTTGCTATTTGTTTCATGCTAGAATATAATAGCATAAGAACAGAAGCATTATCTGTCTTAAACGCACTTACCTCCAAAGCCTATGTACTTTTCAACCAGTGTTTGAGTTACGCTATTATAGAACATGTATGGCTTTCACATACATGCTACTAAAGAATAATTCTTTTCCCATAATTGATGAAATTTTCTAGCCCTTTTTACACCTGAAATGTTACAAATTAACTTCCATATTTTTTCAACATACCAACAAAACTCACAAAAAGTTAAAGCATGAAGCGAAGATTGTGTTGTGGTTTAAATTTCATGAAGGTGCATTTTAAATTTACTGGGCATTGCCTATGTCTTTGAATAGCATTTACCTAGGTACCTTTCTTATGAAGAGGAGCCATAGGTAGATAAATAATTTCATGAAAGCTATAGTTGCTTTTCTTTTTTCTTTCTTGTATAAAATGCTCTGTATAGTAACTCATTCAGTGAGTAATGAGATAATTAATGCATCTGGAGCTTAACAGTAACCTAATTACCACTGTTTATGTTGCTTTTCTTGTAAATTTGTTAGAGAAATAACTGGTTTGTCCAAGACAGATCCCTGTTACTAAGTAGTCCAGTTTATGGATGACATAGTGCAAAAAAAAATCTATACAAAAGAATAATATAGACTATAGGAAAAAAGATAATATACGTAAAGTGGGACACTTTAAAATTTTATTAAAGAGGGTGGGGCACAAGGGTCATGCCGTTTTTGGTCAAAAACTGCTGAACACTTTTGCTCTGTGGGCAGGTGTGCTCGTTGCTCGTAAATCACCCATCATGATTTATGAATGGGCAAACGAGTTGAAAGAGTCTTCAAAAAATATTCACTAAAGCTGAACACAGCCTCTCACAACACCACCAGCTGGCACACTGCTACACACAGGTTCCTAGAACACTCATCTAGCAGGGGAGGCCTGTACTATAAGAGACAGGCCTCTATCCTTGGCTGGTGTAACTCAGTGGATTGAGTGTTGGCCTACAAACCAAAGGGTCACTGGTTCAATTCTCCAGTCAAGGCACATGCCTGGGGTTGCCAGCCAGGTCCCCAGTAGGGGGTGCACAAGAAGAAACCACACATTGATGTTTTTCTCCTCTTTCTCCCTCCCTTCCCCCCATCTAAAAGTAAAATCTTTAAAAATAAAATTTTTTTTAAAAAGAGACAGTCCTCTAGAAGATAATTCCATTGTTTTTTGTTTTTTTGTTTTGTTTTGTTTTAAATCATAGGAAGTTGACTGATATTATCATTTAGCTTCCTATGGGGAAAAAAAAAGGAAGGTTGTTGTTGTTTTTTTTTTCATCTGTCCATTTGAGATCTAGGACACTGAAATCACTGGGTTTCCAATGTGTTTTGCAAAAATTCATTGCATGTATTGCTTATTCCAAGCAATCTCTTAGAGAATATAACATTCAACTCTGGTCTCTTCAGTTTCTGATCTTTTCATAATTTAAATGCAAAGTGTATTTATATACATATTACAGTTAAGACTCTAATGGATTTATTTGTGCTTCTTCAAGTCAATTGGAATTATTAAATATAAAAGTCACAGGAAGAAATCTAAAACTCATGTCTTTGTTTTTATTAGTATACTTAAATGTATGAAGAAAATTATTTTAATATATTGAGAACTCATCTTTATTATATGCTACAAGAAAGAATAGTACAAAAAAATGTAGTGACTGGTAACCATTTTTTAAAACAAATTTGTTTCTGAAATAATATGTTAAAATAGATGAATCAGTAGGAAAATATATTTGGTAATTTTCTCTAGTTTTGGTCTTTATTTTATTGCTTTCTGTTTTCCTTTTATATTTTTATTCTTTTAATAACTGGCTTACTAGAGGATAATGATTCAATTAAATGTTTTTTTTTAAGAAATAATAGCTCCTCTTCATCACACCATAAGCTCTTAATAAATATTTAACTAAATTTGTGAATAATGAAATTGTTATTTTCTTATTTTATTTTATTTCATGTTACTCACGATACTCAGTTTACAAATAGGTTTTAAAATCAAGTGAGAATACATGGAATGCTAATTTAATATAAAATAAGAGTAGGGAAATGTGACCTCAGATGATAGAGAAGTGGCTCTCAAACTCTCCTGTGTTGTTAAATGTGAGGGGAACCCCCCCAAAAAAAACCCAGAACTACCTTCTAAAAGGTGGACCCCATGTAGTACAGGCTTCCCTTGCTAGGTGAGTGTTCTAGGAACCCATTTGTCACTGTACCAGCTGGTGTTGTTGTGAGAGGCTGTGTTTGGCTTTGGTGATATTTTTTTAAAGACTCTTTCAACTTGTTTGCCCATTTCATGATGAGTGATTTACGAGCACCCCTGCCCATACCACCCTGTGTTCAGCAGTTTTTGACCAAAAACTGCATGACCCCCTGGTCTCACTCTCCGTGTTCACCACATCTCACCCCCAGCAACTTTTTGTTTGTCTGTTTGTTGCCCCAGATAAAAAAAGCCCTCAAAGGGAAATGTTTTGCCGATGTGAAAGAGGTGAAACAAAAAATGGCTAAAGCACTTTTAAAAGGCATCAGAATTGACAAGTTCAAAAACTGTTGAGCAATGGAAAAAAAGTCTTGATAGGTGTAGCACATCGACTGGAGAGTGATTCGAAGTTGACTGAAGTTTAAACTTGTAAGAATAAATACACAATTTTTATAAATAAATTCTGGGTTTTTTAGGGGGTCCCCCTTTGTTGTACCTTATTCCATAAAATCACCAGGAATTTATTTCTAAACACTATGACAGGAAGTTTTCTACAAAATTAACCAAAATTCAAGGAAGTGCCAAGAAAACAATCATTACACGTTAGAAGAAAAAAGGAATTGACAATAATTGGAAAGGAGTAGAAGTTAGGAATTTATTATCTAAGGTTTGCCAATAAATAATCTAAAAAGAAAGTAAAAACAACTGTAGTTTTCATGTTCAAATAAAAAGGACAGGAATTTTGCTAAAATGTCATTAATATTTAAATTATATTTCTGAGAAATTCTATAATTAAATGTCTGTCATTTAAAAAGTCATTAACTAGGACAAGTAGTTTCCTTTAAGTATAGTTGACATACAATATAACCCTAGTTTCAGGTACAAAATGTGATTCTACATTCATACACTATATGATGCACCTCTATGTTCACTGCAGCATTATTTACAGTAGCCAAGATGTGGAAACAACCTAAGTGCCCATCTATAGATGAATGGATAAAGGTGTGGTATATATATGCAACGGAATATTACTTGGTCATAAGAAAGAATGAAATCTTGTTATTTGTGACAATATGGATGGAAATTTTGTAATATCTAGACAGCATTATCTTAAGTCGAATAGAGGCAAATATTGTATAATATCACTTATAGGTGGAATCTGAAAAACAAATGAAGGAACAAAACATCAGGTTTGGATTATGTGGCAGAGGAGAGGAACAAGGAGAACAGGCTTCCCTTAAAGAGCCAGAGACTTTATCGGGGTTTCTGAAGAAAAGGCAAGTCAGGACACAGTAAGCAGTATAGGATCGCCTAGTTTAGTAATTCCAGCTGGCTTTGGCGCTATTCAGGTAGTCTCTAGTTGCCTGGTCCCTGCCCTAGGGATAATTTAGAGCGGAGGATATATTGGCTTGGTGTGTGAGAGCTAGATAAGGAGTGATTGCGGCTACAAAGGCTAGGTTGGTTGGTTGCATATGAAAGACATGCTCCTAAGCACTGCTATCTCTAAGACTGGTTAGTTTTGGAAGGCACTGTATGTCTCCAGCCAGCCAGCTTTTTAAGATGTCAAAATACCATGAAATACAGATTTTTAAGAAAACTATTAATATACCTCATCATTTTAATTTCTAAGGCTTCCACAGAAAAATTGGAAAACCTTATTCTTTGAGCCAAGTTCATAAGTAGGAAAAGAAAAATGCTGGTGATTATGCACAGCTTTTGAATTGGCTTTTATCAGGGCTGCAGTGTTGGATAATGTATGAAAGAGATGAGAGCTTTATTAATCAGAAAATAGGGGGGAATGTATTTAGATATTCTATCTGAAGGTATAATTCTTATTGCTGGTCTCCATTCTCCTCAAGATTGAAATCTGATGAAATCTCCAATTGATCCTAACTGATTTAGGTCATAATTTCATGCTAAATATTTTACCTCCCCCAGTAGTCATTTTCCTGTAAAAAAAAAAAAAAAAGTTAAGCAGAAAGTTCTCCAAATGGCATTATTATCAATTTATAAGCTATGTTGAATTTTTCAGATTGAGGGGGCTGACAGCCAATATTGCAACAAATTACCAAATCGTGGTCTGCTGACCACCTTTCACTCCTTGCTTTTAACCTGCGTATCAAACTCTCCATTGAAAATCTCTAATAACATGCTCAATGCACTACTAATATGTTCAGTGGGCTCACTATTTGTTACCCTCCTCCACTCCCCACATACAAAATACATCATTAACATTTTGCATTCCCTATCATGATTTTCTTCCTTTGTACCACACTTTATGCCCTCTGCATGCCAATTCTCATTCCTTATACATCCTGTTGTGTATTGATTCCTTCAATCTATTGTCATCTCTAATGTCGCTGCCTTAGTTTATGCCATCACTGTCTCTCCCCTTAACTGTGTCCCTAGTTCTAGTTTGTTCTCCTTTCCCTATACTGCAGGCAGCAGCATCTTTTCAAAGCTAAAAGATCCATATTATTCCCCTGCTTAAAACTCTTCACTGTCAGGACGTTTGAGATCCTCCTTGACTGAGAGCTAATTTAACTCTTTATCCCACGTATTACACTCAAACATTGCCGAACAGGGTTCAGATGATCAGAATTGCCCTGCTCCAGCCAAATTTTCACCTTGGTATTGCACTTCCTTTATCTCAAGGCTTCTTCCTTAATCTCCAGGAAGACAAGCTTGATTTTCCTCAAACCAAAATGAATTGATATGCTCTTCCTTAATACTTCCATAATTATAAACCTAAGCCTGAGGTAGCTGTTACCACACTGCTTAATTGACAGTTTTCTTCTCTCCTTCAATGTAAGTTAACCAGCAACTTTTCTGAAAGCAATCAACAAAATAACTGGACTTTATTATCAATATAAATGAATGTGTTCATCTGCAATTTAAAATATTTTTCCAAAAGAATCTTATTTATGAAACTTTTAGGAAAATTGACTAGAAAATGATTTCTGATTACAGCATCATTTAAAAGAGTGGTTGACATTTTATTGTAAGGTAAACAATTATCATAAAAATATTGGTTATCTATTATAAAGATGAACTAAGATCCACCCCTTTGAGAAACAAGGTCTATCCTGCCTTTACTTTAATCTTGTAACTGGTTTAGTAAAATATATTTGCCAATGATACCTCAGACAAGGGTTTGATCTCCAAAATATATAAAGAACTCACATGACTCCACTCCAGGAAAACAAACAATCCAATTAAAAAATGAGCAAAGGACCTGAACAAACACTTCTCCAAGGAGGACATACACAGAGCCCAGAGGTGCATGAAAGGATGCTCAGCATCACTAGACATCAAAGAGATGCAAATTAAAACCACAGTGAGATACCACTTCACACCACTCAGAATGGCCATCATAAACAAATCCACAAACAAGTGCTGGTGAGCATAGGGGAACCACAGTGCACTGTTGGTGGGAATACAGACTGGTGCAGCCACTGTGGGAAACAGTATAGAATTTCCTCAAAAGACTAAAAATGGAATTACCTTTTGACCCAGCAATTCCACTGCTAGGATTATACTCTAAGAATCCGGAAACACCAATTCAAAAGGGCCTATGCACTCCAATGTTTATAGCAGCACAATTTACAATAGCCAAGTGCTAGAATCTGCTAAGTGCCCATCAGTAAATGAGTGGATTAAAAACCTGTGGTACATTTGCACAACGGAATCCTATGCAGAAGAAAGAAAGGAGGTGCTCCTACCAATCATGACAGCCTGGATGGAACTGGAGAACATTATGCTAAGTGAAATAAGCCAGGCAGTGAAAGACAGATACTGTATGATCTCATCTATAAGTGGAACCTAATTAACAAAATAAGCAAGCAAGCAAAATATAACCAACAACATTGAAATAAAAAACAAGCTGACAGTAACCAGAGGGTCAGGAGGAGGAAGATAATGAGGGAAAGAAAGAGAAGGGTCATCAAGGAACATGTATGAAAGACCCATGGACAAAGTCAAAGGTGGGTAGGATTGAGGGTGGGAGGTGAGAGGCAAATAGAGACAACTGTACTTGAAAAACAATAATAAAAAAAAAAGAATGTAAGATCCATGAGGAATTTTAAATGTTTTACTCACTGCTGTATGTACAGTGTTCATTGTGATAATAATAGCACATGTAGGTGTTCAACAAACACTTGATTAATAAAATTATTTTCTGGTGCTCAAAAGTACTTAATATGACTTGTCTTCATGAACACACATCATCCCTCATAACTACATGTAAAACGTAGTGTACTCCTAAATGTTGAATCCAGCACTTGAGGGTAAAATTGTACACTGGTAGAGAATGGGGTTCGCTTTGCATCATTCTTTCAAAGGGGATGAATCAGATACGTTTACTTCCTAGCATACTCAAAAGGTAAGCTGAAAATACCTTTTTTTTGATTTATAATTCTTAAAAAGAAACAATCTATTACATTCGATCTAGCATGCACCTGACAACA
The DNA here is from genome assembly GCA_004026545.1 of Mormoops blainvillei. Taxonomy (NCBI): domain Eukaryota; kingdom Metazoa; phylum Chordata; class Mammalia; order Chiroptera; family Mormoopidae; genus Mormoops; species Mormoops blainvillei. The sequence goes on along the minus strand of PVJD01002405.1, from coordinate 69,279 downwards.
AATATGTTCATTAAACCTACAGAGGAATGTATGCATGTGGAAACAATGCTGCATTCACATCACTTGAAAAATCGGAAGGATTTTTTTGTACAAATGTGCCCACTGGTATTAGCACTGAATACTAATAACATGTCAGTACCCTGAAGTGACTAAATATATGCCAAAGTGTGCCTGCTGTTTCAATCATTTTAAATAATTTCAACAAATACAAGTATTTCATAATTCATCTTTCATTCAGAAAGGTATTGTGCACAGCCTCCTCAGGGATTTATTTAAAACTGGCATTTCTCTATTATACTTGGTGCATAGCCTGGGGCTTATTGTGAATTTTCATAGTTGATTTTATTTTGTGTGAATGGCAAAATCGGATACTTCTTTCGAATTCATTATTTCTGGCCTTATCGTAACCTTTTGATTTTATTTTTATTGCCCTTTTCTCAACCATCAACAATCCTGGGTTTATTGCAATAAAGCCATCATGTTAGTGACTTTGAAAACTAAGGAAATTGAGACTCACTTTAGTTTCAACATAGTAGTTCAAACCACAAATAAAGTCGACTTTTCAAAGCATTTCAGAGTCCATATGATCACATATGAAAATGAGTATGTGAAATGACATAGGTAGGGAAGACGAAAGGATAGATAGTATTGTCACTGGGCTTTCTTTCTATTCTGAATAGAAGGCATCTGTTGGGAATAGATGCATCCTTGATTCTCCTAATAACCAACCATTTAATTGACAGCAGTCTTGGGTCCCCGAGTCCCATGTTCCCAAAGCAGGTGACGGATCAAATCTTTGAGTATCTTCCTATAAATATTTTTAAACAATAGTTATATTACCTTCAGTTCTTGGTCAAAGGATTTGTTGCTTGGGAAAATAGCTGCATTTACAGCTTTCAATCTTTTTCATTTCCTACTATAAAGAATTAATAGAAGAGGCAAAAATATGTGATAATCTAAAAAAGTCATCTTATCACAATATTCAAAGTGATAAATTAATTTGGAGAGCTCAAAAATGTTAATAAAATTAAAATATAGATTTAGATTGAAATAGATGTTTAATTGTGCTAAAAAATAATAGATTGACCAAATAATGCAAAAGTTGACTAATTTCTAAAGTACTGGGCATTTGAATCAACATAAGCAAAAACCTTTAACGATGAATGGGAGATAAAATTTTATCAAATGGAAAAAATTAATACTCTATGAAGTTATATTTCCAAATCTTATGATTCAAGTTGGTTTTAATTTACTATATGTACTTCATGCATATGAATTCAAATCACAGAGCAAAGTAAGAACTTTTAAAACCATGACTAAATAGATGAGTGTAAAATTTATAAATGCCTATAACAAGAACATTTTTTCTCTAAAGAGTATGCAATTAAAGTTTTAATTTATAAATTCACAAGTATTTTTTAAACATCTAAAATAATCTCATCGTTGAGATAAGGAACAGGAATATAGTAAATGAATACAATAAGTCCTTTATTCCCCACATTCTTCCAATAGAAGGAGACCACTATATATAAAATATTTTCAATAATATGTACCATGAGACATATGCAAAGAATAATGAGATTGTGAACAAAATTATGCATTTTGGTGGGGAAAATTTAACCAAAAACATTTAACAAACTCTCCCAAAAAAGAACATGCATAACTGAAAATTTAAAGTTTAAGCAGAGTCCATGCAGTTTGAAGGGTTAGGAGAATTCTAGTTATAAATAAAAGCATTATTCAGAAGGATGAAGATGTTTAAGAAAACATATTTCAACTTTTGTCTCTATAAATAATACATCAAAAAACATCCTTGTGCCTGAATTTTATTATTTATTAAGAACAGACTCTAAAAGTAGAAAGATATAGACACTTTTAAGGCTTACTAATATTGTACTTATTACCATTGACACTGTGTACTGTTTTCCATGATCTTTTTGTTACAGTCCTTTGGTGCAACAATATTTAAATGGCACAAACTGTTTCTTTAGAATTCAATATTGCAGGTGAAAAAATTAACATAATTCTTTTTCTTTTGTCAGAAATATGTTCTTTGAATATGCAAAGTTATAAAATTATTTCCCTATCTTTTATAATTATTTATATATGTAGATCCATATGCTTAAGTACATGATAAGTACAGATGGAAAAAGTAGTTATTTGACCTTGATTAAACTATATCAATGTTAAATGTTAATAGTAAATGCTAAATCCAAAAACATAAATTTAACATTAGTTAACTATAGTTGATTTTAACAAACAATTTCATGGTTATATATATGACATTGAAGAAGTTCTCTCCTCTTCTTAATTTGCTGAGAATTTTTACCAAGAATAGTTGTTGAATTTTGTCATGTTTACATCAATTGATAAAATCATATGATTTTTCCCCATTAACCTGTGATATGGCAGGTTGAATTTTGAATGGTGAACTAGCCTTACACACCTGAATTAAGTCCCACTTGGTTTTGGTGTATAATTCTTATTATACATTGTCAATTCTATTTGATAATATTTCATTGAGAATTTTGCATCTATGTGCATGAGAAATATTGGTTTACAGCTATCTTTTAAAAAATTGTCTGGCTTGGTATTAGAGTAATGTAGACCTCAGGATGACTGAGGAAACATCTTTGGAAGAGTTTTTGGAGAAATAATATCATTACTTCCTTAAATGTTTGGCAGAATTCACCAGCAAAAATTATCTATCCCACTTATCTATACTCTTTTTAAAACATTTTAAATTATTTTTTCAATTTTTAATCACTGTATAGACCTACTCAAATTATCTCACCTTGTATGCTGTATAGTTTTTGTTTTTCAAGGAATTAGTCTATTTCATCTGTTATCAAATGATGAGCATACAATTGTTTGTAGTATTCCTTTGTTTAAAATGTCCATGGGTCCAGTAGTGATGACACCTCCTTACTGATAATGGAACTTGTGGCTTTCCACCTTTTTTCTGATTAACTTTTTGCCTAAAGTTTTGTCAATTTAATTGAACTTTTCATATAAAAAGCTTTTGGCTTTGTTGATCTTCTTGCTTTCAACTATATAGGTAGCTTATAGTTGAATTCTGTTTTTCTTTTTAAATCCATTTAGCTATTCTATGTGTTTTGATTGGAGAATTTAATTCATTTATATTTTGAATAATTATTGATAATTAAGAATTTTCCTTCATGTTATTTTCTGTTTTGGGTTTTCTTTTTTAGTTTTTTTTCTCCTTTTTTGCTGTCTTCCTTTCTGATTTAATCGTTTTTTAATGGAATGCTTTGATTTCGTTCCTAAATTCTGGAAGTTAGGTCTGCAGGCACTTACCCGGTAATGGGGTGAGGCTGGAACCTTGGGCTGCAGAGGGAGCTTGATATTGGGGAGGGCCTGGTAACTGGATGTGTGGGGGCTGATCTGGTGTCGAGGCCGACTTAGAGCCCACAGCGATGAAAGCCAGACGGACACAGGGTTCACGGGGGCCGGCCTGGTATTTGCATCCAGAGCAAAGTTGAATGCACACTTTACCCTCCCCTACGAGGAGGCTATCTCTCTCTGCAAAGTCGTCCCTGGTCTTGAGGAAGGGGCTACCTGTGTGATGTAAAACTTTCCTTCCTAACTTCTTCAAAGCATCTTTTGTAAATTTTGTGCTCCAGCTAGGTGCCAAAATCTCTCCCCTGGTTTCCTTAGCTCTCATACACGTATTTTTGTACATGGATGGCTGTGTTAATGATGTTTCTATGAGAGGACAAGTGCTGAAAACTCTAATTTGACCATCTTACTGACATCACTTACTCTTCTTAATGTGTTCCCTTCCACTTCAACAGCACTCCCTTTTTGTCTACAGAAAGTTGGCCTTTGTCTTCTGCTGGTGTGCTTCAGATTGTAGAGTTCTGTGATGTTGCTCTACATTGTGATACGCTGTGTTCTTAACATTTATTTCTGCACTTGAAATTCCTTCATTTATTTTGTAGAATCTTATTTTGCATAGTGGGGCTTTCTTTCCTAGGCCAAATCCCATCAGCAAGATTTCCCTTAAGAATATGTTTAAGGGCAGAGTTGGGAAGTTGGTTCAAACGGTGGTTCAATGTTTTATTCACATCTACGCCCTACTGCTCAAACCTCTGCCAAATATTTAATACACGATTCAATGTCAGAAAGAACTTCTTTCGCATTTATATTACATCCAGTTGTTAACCATCATTTTATATTGCAGTATTTCATCTTATTCTGAAGGAACAAAATTGAAATATTGAAATTTTATCAGATTAAAATTTTATAGGTTAAATTTTATCTGATTATCAAGTTAAATGTTATCAGACTATGAATCCAATAGTTTAAGTATTTCACAATATAATAAGACAAATAATATAAAACATAATAAAATATGAAAATTGTACATAGGACCTTTTACAAGACTGATATTATAGAGTAGGATTAACTTTCATCTCATGTTTCCTGGGTTTTATTTTTTTGTAGTTTGTAATATTATAAATTGATCTATGTGATATCTGAGTGGTTCTAGGGTTTAGAAAACACATATTGTATCCATATGTGTTTACTGACCAAAATAACACTTTGATTAAAGATAGGCCTTTCAACTGCCAATCATTTGATTTTCAACATTCAAAAAAAGAAAAAACCCACATAATTTCCTGCATTACCAATTAATATATAAAATCTCAAATTCACTTTATGTGGCTATGACAAACATTGTACTTTTTCTCTCAATACCCTTTCAGAACTAAAATAATATATCAATATGGTTTATCTAATATAAAAATCAAAGAAAATTCTTCAACCTAAAAATTGTATAAGAGTAATAGGCATGTATGTCTGTGAATGTTTATACTTCTCAATAAAGAGAAACACAAATTGTGAAGTCAAACAATCTGCTTGAAATAAGGAGCAGCTACTCTACTTGAGCCTTGATTATTTTCCTTTTTATGACTCTTATTATAAGCAGAGCACTTTAAGTTGCACAAACTCATTTACATTTGAGTTTTTATTTGTTTCTATATATGTTATTCTCATTTTGATTATCGTTCCCATTTCAACTATTATCTAGTTATGAAAGCACTTTGGTTTTATTTGTAGCTAAATGAAGCAATTGTGTATTCCTGAACAAATTCTTATTGTTGAATCAAAACACAAAAGAGGGTTATAACAGTAATAACCAAAAGTTATAACAAATAATAACTTGAGGCTAAAATACAGACTTGCAGCAACTAAAAATGAAACATACTAGGTTTATGTATGTTGTTTTGTTTATTGTCATTATTGAACACTGAAATTTACATCTTGGTTTAACTGAGTTGTGAACAGCTACCATTATTAATTATATTAGTGAGAAATTATCTTTAAAAACTCAGAAAAATATAATTGCTGCCTTCAGCTTTGACTATCTTACTTATCACTATAAGGCAACCGACCTCCCTAACACAATAACCAATAATGGAAAGATTTATTCTACCTAAGCCATTAGACACAATTTTTTTTACATTTTCAATTTTTATTCTATACTTATTGAAAGAGCTCCTTTAGACTTATCTAGACACTTTTATCACATATCCCTTCATTTACATCACATGGTAATTGCCTATCCTTTTGCAAGTATCATGGCAACAAAACATAACCCAGTTTCAAGTGCTTTGTGATTGTCCTCTTTTCTTTAGTCCCATTTGGAACTTGGTTGTTGCTTTGGAATATTGATTGGAGACATTCTTACAATGATGAACATTTGTTCCACAAATATCAAATTTCTTTCCTGTTGCTCTGCTTTGATGCTCTCTGCATACACAACCACTTTTTGTTTCAGTGCTGGCTCAGAGCAAATGTTTATGAAGACTTTTTAAAGAGTAGTTAAAAATGCATAGGACCAATGATGCAGTTGCCTCAAATGGAGGGATAGTGAGATAAATGACTACAACTGACATTTGCTCATGCTCAGGCAATGATAACTATGTTACTAGTGCTATCTGGCTGGCAGAGATCATTAGGTGCATCCTGATCTCAGAGATGTTAAAATGAACAGCACTTTTTCTAACCATGTAAACCTAGATGAAGGTATGCACTTCAACAAAGTCCTACCTTCAAACTTTAGAAGGTAATGAAAAAAATCAACTGCCTTGAAGAAGGATTTTGCAGCATTTTTCTTCTTTGCAAACATTTCCAAATGCTGTAGTGATGTATGGATATTTTCAGAGGAATGTCTGTATATTGGAAGTCACCTATGTTGGAATAGGTCTAACTATGAGATCCTTGCAGGTCCTAACTTGGTATGACCCACAAGACTGTATCTTGGCACTTAGACCTAATCTTTGAGAATGTCCCTTCTGCAACTGACTTACTTCATTGTGTGTTTAATTGTTCTTAACTCCCAGCCAGATTTTAAAAAGGAGGAAGAAAAAGAAAATGCAACATAAAATAACTAGCTGTTAATGTTATCATACAAAAAGAGTGTAACCTTAGTTTTGTCTTTTCCCAACGCTTATGTACCTTCTCTCCTCATATGTTCCCCACAAAGGGCAACAAATGAAGGTCATGATGTGGAGCATGAAGGTACATATGAAGAGGCTGAGTTCTTCCAGTATCTTGAAAGTCAAAATGGATATATAACAGTACATTATTCCTGGTACTGCATGATAATGGAAAAATCACTGCCAATTCGAAGCCATGGGCATAGTCTGTTTACTACAGATGAGTCATGGGACTGGCTTTAAATCTTTTTAACTCAGGAAAACCACAGACAATTTCATTGGAGGACCAAGTTGCTCCCTTGTCTTACAATGGTAGAAAAATCTAGTTCTGCATTGAGAATTCCAGAAATAGAGACTTCCTACCCAACCCTCAGATAGGTAATAATTTCTTAAACTTACGATTGCGTTCACAAGATCAAAAACAGTATGCTGCAGAATCAGCCCGAGATCTCAAAAACAAAAGTTTACTGCTACATCATTTGAGAGCCCAGGGTGGGTCAAGAGGCTCTCCTTTGAAGTTCTTCTGCAACTCAGGAATCCAGGCTGCATCTTTACAGAAATGGCAGCACCTTAAAGGACTTTCCTTGAAACCCAAAGGGAGGGAAAGAGAATTCTGGAAATTCATAAGAGCAACTCTTAACTGACAAGGTTTCCATCACATGGTCCTAATCTAACCCAAGAGATACTGGGAAAAGTCCTGTTAGTAATGTCAGAAGAGGATATGGGCCAGAAAGTGGCATTGATTCTTCTGCAATTGCATTCCTAACAAATGAAGGTCCCAACTTAGTACGAAATATTATAATATGCCCACTGTTTGACTCTGTGGCACTTAACATGGAGCTTTAAAGTGGTAACGTACAGATCTTGACAAAACACCTTCTACATCCTATAAACTAAAATTAGAATTATTTCAACACTATTTCTTGAATGGTATTATTAATTCTGACTAGTGAGTGTGGCAGAGTATATACATTGCTACTTCATAACTGAACATTTCATGTCATTTAAAGTACTTATCAAGAGTTTTTGTGCTAACTATAAATTTCAGAGTTCCTAAAAGTCTATGCAATTATTCTTTCTACCCATCAGCAATTTGTAAACATCAGATATTAAAGCTAACCTCAACACGTTGCATTTTTATAGGTTTCAGCAGTTGAATTGTCCTCATAAATTAATCTTCCTAAGCACTTTATATTTGATTATTCTATGTAGGTATATAGAAAGTTTCCTTGGATCTTAGACTTTTCACATTATTTATAACTATAATAGGTCTGCTTTTCATGAAATTCTCTTTTTCTAAAATAGTACTTTTTTATGTTGTTTGATCTACCATATAGCTTTTTTCTTAGGAAAAAGAAATGTTTTTCTGGTAACAAAGCAATCCTTTTTCAGTATAGAAAATGCAGTCCAGGAGAAGAAAATGTTAATTACTTATGACCTCTCACATCAAAACATCCAGTATTATCATTTTGTTTTTATTCTAATAATTACTTATGTATATATAAGTATTCATATATACCCATTTTCATTTTTGCAAAAATTGATAAAAATGATTTCCAAATTCTTTTTGTCTAAAGTTTGAAAGTTTAGCTTTTAAGGCAAAAATACCCAGTGGAAAAGTAGGAGGAAAAATTAAGCCTGTGTATTTAAATCATACAAATAGACAATACTCATTTCAATGTATGCCATTAATATTTAGGAATAATTAATGCAACACAGGAATGTCTGAGTTCAATTGTGCAATTTATATAATAGATATTCAAGAAAATACTCATAGAACCTAGAAATTGAAAGCTATGTACAATTGTCATTTAATATATTCATTTTGTGAGAAAATGTTTATAAACTGAATTTGCAAACATCAAGACCTGTTTGGAGTCTTCCTACCACCACAACCACCACGCTGTCAGACACTTGAAGAATTGATCGTACATTTTCTCTTAATGAACTTTCCAGAAAATGACAAATTAACCAATAGCATAGTCTCATTATGTAACTGTAACTTGTGGATATATAAATTTAAATTTGAATTGTTTTGTATTTTTTTGAAAATATCAAATGTAGAGATGAATTTTGTTTTTAAATTCTATTAGTATCAAATATTATTATAACATTCATAAGTTATAGTTTATTATAGTTTTCATTTTGTTACACATATTTGTAACCAATATATAACAAATAACAAAATATTATCTGTCATATGTTACATATACATACAAGATGTAAGTCTACACATATGTACATCCATGTATTATAGAATTATTATAGAGTCAACAAATAAGAAAGGTGGCTATGTACAGCATTTAAGAATCAGGCTGTTTAGCATTCAAATTCTAGTTCTACAGTAAACTTGCTTTGAATATCTAAACATAACAATTTTTGACATTACCAAAATTTCTTTCAACTTATATTTCCCAGATACTCCTTTGGGCTACAAGAGATTTTTGTTTTATTCTTTGAGCTTTTAGGTTAATACTTTGTGTAATCTTAATATTAGTTACAGTGCAGTTGAAATGAAGACAACAGAAATTGATAACCTTTCTTTCCATCTTCACTTGCTGTGAGAAATGCCTCATCTAAATAAGACTTTTCTAAATCCTACTGTGCATTGAAATCATTCTACTTTATTCATGTCCCTCTGAGACAGCAATTACTCACATATTGTATTACCAGCTGTGTTTTACAAGGTTCTCAGTTCTGATATATAACTTTTAATTGTGTCCTGGGAGATAAAGGTCTGTGATCCACAAAAGTCATATTGTCTCCTATTCCTTTATTTCAATTATCTCTACCGATCATGTGCTTTTTTTTTTTTTTAGAATCTCCTAATGATAACCAATTTAGAACACAGTGTGATCATTTTTGTACATGAACATTAAGCTTTCTTCATTAGCAATGCTTAATTTTCAAAAAAAATCACTCTAAAAGCATTCCCCCTCTTTACTAAATATGTGGGCATTGGTTATTTAAGAGTCATTTTGCAGAATAACACTAACTCATAGTTTCTCTTCATCTCTATTATCCTCATCTATTATTTTCCAAATATGTAAACTTACACTTTTTTCTCCTTTTAAAATTTACCTAAAAGAAAAATAGAAGTCATTTTCACAATAGATTTGTGCTCATTGTATATTCAATGCAGGTCATTATAAGTATAAAACTATGTCTTTAAAGTAGGAAAATCTATAAGAATTGGTAGATTACACTAAAATATTGAGGGCTGATTCAAGTTTGTGACCTAAATGGTATTGTATGTTAAGAATTTTATTGATTTTTTCTTTTCATTTCTTTTTTTTTTCTAACTTGATTAACAGGCAGCTATTGTTTTAATCGAACAGGTTTTGAGTGTTGTTGATACAAAAGACATGTTGCCTATCTTCAAAGATAATCCAGTGAATGTAGTTGTTGAGTATTTTAGAGTAATTGATTAGAAAGTTCTTCCAAAGTAGAAAAAGTATGTGCCAACATTTCGGTTACATTTCAATTTCCCAATTCTGTCTATACCTTATTTCTTATTGTAATTTTATTATTAGAACTCTATCAGTTCAGCTTGCAAGGGGTAATATGTTTGAAATATTTCAGCACCAATTAGTTGTAAGTATCTGGTATATTCGATAACACATAATTCTATTATTAAGAATTAGCTAAATATTTCTTCACTGATTAAAGCAACAGATGGTCCATGAACAAAAACAGTTTACTCCCATACCCTAAATAAACCCAAGTAAACTGGCCAGTAGGTCATGATAACCAGATCTGTCACCTGAAACAAAAAATTTCTCATGTTAATTTTTCACCTTGTTAGCATTATTATTTTACTTGTGTTTAATTAAATATAATTCTAATTTTTTTTTCAGGAGGAAGGGTTAGAAAACTACATTGCAAAATCCACAGCAAAACACTTTAAATGATAATGAATCTGTGTTTAATAGTGCATTCCAAGGTTTCACTCTTTTAATGATTTTGTTGTTACATAGTACTAAGCAGTTGAAGATGACTTCATTTTGTTTCTGGGTCAAACTTATGTCTTGTCAAGCTAAATCTAGGACCATGACAGAACCACTGACATTCTTAACATAACACTTTGCTGCTTGCAACAGTTTTCCAACTTGGTATAGGTCAGAAGTATAATCCTCCCTCATTTCTACAGTGTTGTACTTATGGTCTTTATCTTATAATTAGCCTTTCTTTATCTGAAGTGCCAATTGTCAGTATTTTCTATGAGATCACAATAAGAGAAAATACTTTAAATGAAATCACTAAAGATCCTTTCACTGTTACTTTGATAACAATTGACCACTCATTAGTATTAGTGTTATTTAATGTTGCCAAGAAAGATCACAAAGAATTAATTAGTCAATTAATGAGAGTTTTCTTGTTGATATAAATAAACACTCAGTCCCACTTGTATGCACTGAGTTTCAGTAAATACTGAGCAATAACAATAGGCAGGATTACAATTATACAACACCACCAACAAATAATTTTCAAAACTTCAGTAAAAATATTTATATCAAGTTTATTTTTTCCATTGAGTTCAGACTGTAAATATAATAATAAAGTTATATAATAATTGAATTATCTTAATACTATATAATCTGCAGTAAACAAAAATAACAAAAATAAAATATAATCCAATAAAGCCATATTGGAGAACACTTACAAATTAAATGTAGCATTTTCCACAGGGAAATTTTAAGATTCATGACATGTTTCCTTTTATACAGGCAACCATTAGCAAACTCAAATCCATAAAACTTCATTCGATTAAAGAGAATAATTTTTGCAAACCCAGCATTCTGTAAACTAGATAAGTGATGGGATTATTCTTGTTAAACTAGTAAAGATTCAGGTATGAATTTTCATTGATACATAACCAGCATAAACCTGATCACAAAAATATTATTCTGTTTAAGTATGCTTTGGTTTTGAGCATCTTACATTTATAAATGGATTAATATTTTGATATTTAAAATGTTCTTCTTATTAAAAATATTTTATTTGCTTTTTTTAGTATGCTTTACAGTTGTCCCATTTTTCTCCCCTTTGTCCCCTCTGCCCTGCACCTCAACCCATCATCCCCACACTTTTTAGTCCATGTCCATGGGCTGCACACACCAGTTCTTCAGCTTCCTAATTTCCCACACTACTCCCAGCCTCCCTCTGACCACTTTTTTATTTTTTCCCAACATTTTCCTGCCACCACTTTTCCCAGCCCCACCCACTCTCACCTCCCACTCTCAATCCTTCCCCCATTTGGCTTTGTCGATGGGTCCTTTATGCATGTTCCTTGATGACCCTTCCTCTCCCTTTTCTCTGTCATCCCCCTCCCTCTTCCCCTCTGATTACTGTCAGTTTGTTTTTTATTTCAATGTTATTGGTTATATTTTACTCACTTGCTTATTTTGTTGATTAGGTTCCACTTGTAGGTGAGATCATATGGTATCTGTTTTTCACCACCTGGCTTATTCACTTACCATATACTCTCCAGTTCCATCCAGGCTGTTGCGAAGAGTAGTAGTTCCTTCCTCCTTTCTGCTGCATAGTATTCCATTGTGTAAATGTATCAAGTTTTTTGATCCACTCATTTACTGTTGGGCACCTAGGTTCCTTCCAATTCTTGGCTATTCTGCTGCTATGAACATTGGGGTGCATAGGTTCTTTTGAATTGGTGTTTCCAGATTCTTAGGGTATAATCCCAGCAGTGGAATTGCTGGGTCAAAAGACAGACCCATTTTTAGTTTTTTGAGGAAATTCCATACTGTTTCCCACAGTGGCTGCACCAGTCTGCATTCCCACCAACAGTGCACTATGGTTCCCCTATGCTCACCAGCACTTGTTTGTAGATTTGTTTATGATGGCCATTCTGAGTGGTGTGAAGTGGTATCTCACTGTGGTTTTAATTTGCATCTCTCTGATGGCTAGTGATGCTGAGCATCCTTTCATGTGCCTCTGGGCCCTGTGTATGTCCTCCTTGGAGAAGTGTCTGTTCAGGTCCTTTGCCCATTTTTTAATTGGGCGATTTGTCTTCCTAGAATGGAGTCGTGTGAATTCTTTATATATTTTGGAGATCAAACACTTGTCCAAGGTGTCATTGACAAGTATATTTTCCCATACGGTTGGTTCCCTTTTCATTTTGCTGACGTTTTCTGTAGCCATGCAGAAGCTTCTTATTTTGATGGAGTCCCATTTGTTTTTTCTTTCCTTTATGTCCCTTGCTCTAGGGGACATATTGGTGAAAATATTGCTGCGTGGAATATCTGAGATTTTCCTGCCTATGTTCTCCTCTAGGACGTTTATGGTGTCATGACTTACATTTAAGTCTTTTATCCCTCTTGAGTTTATTTTTGTGTGTGGTGTATGTTGGTGGTTGAATTTCATTTTTTCACACGTAGCTCTCCAGGTCTCCCAACGCCATTTGTTAAAGAGGCTATTTTTACTCCATTTTATGCTTCTACCTCCTTCGTTGAATATTAATTGACCATAGAGACATGGGTTTATTTCTGGGTTCTCTATTCTGTCCCATTGATCTATGTGTCTGTTCTTATGCCAGTATCAGGCTGATAATTGATTTTATTTGCTTTTTATTACATACATTTTAATTAATATGCAAAAATACATCAATATAAATGAGGCATTAGAAAACAATAAAAAGTTATTTCTTTTAAAACTTTTTTATTCATTTCTAATAACAGAAAGTCTTAGTTTGTTCATGGCCTAAAATATCTAACTTTATTATTTTCTTTTTAATAAAAAGAAATTTGGTCTCATTTTCATAATTCTTAGATAAAATAAAATTATACTGTTTTATTTCTCTCTTATTCCACTATTTAATAGTTATTTCTCTTTATTGCAAGTCATTCTGGTTTTCTTCTAAGAGCATGCCATAAAGTATACTATAGATAAATGAGTTGTTTTAGGTTTAAAGAAGGGAAATTTAATAAAAAGAAAAAAATATTGTGTTATTGCATAGAGATGGTAACATTTATATATATGTTATATTAATGATATTTGAATACTTTTATTATGGTAAAGTCAGATTAGTTGGTATTATAGTAAGTAGCATGAATTTAAAAAGAGAAGTAATTTGTGCATGTAAACAGATGACCACATTTTTGGTGAGTAGAACAAACTATTTTGTTAAATAAAATTTATTTGTGCAGTTTCTAGTGTCACAAGATGGCAGCACCTTCCATTTTACAAGAAAAAACCTTTCAATCATCTTAAATGACATGTTAAGTATAACCTGTGATAAACAAATAATCCATTAGAGATGTTGACTTAATTATTGAACAATTTCTGCCATAATATGCCTCCAAATTGAGATTTTATGGTGGTTTTTAATTTTTCAAATGCATAAAAATAAGACTTGGATTAAAAGAAATTTATTACATTTTTATCATAATTTCAGGTATGACTTCTTATTTTATTGGTAAATATGAGAAACTTAATTCTTCTTCAATGTAAATGGAATAGAGATTATAAAAACTAGATTTTAATGCATTAAATTATATTAAAAGACATGTTCTACATCAATACACTTATCTAAATATTAAAAAAACATGGCCTGAGCTAGAATTAAGCTTTAAAACTCCTTGTTTGCTCTGACAGCAATTTATAGAAATAATCATGTCCATCAAGCAATAACATATAATTTATAGTTAAGAAATTAGTTACTTAGAAAAGATCTAATAAGTACTAATAAGAATTTTCAAAAAATATATTTATGCTAATCCACAAATAATTAAACCTGAAGGAAATGATTTAAACAGTTATATTTGGAAACACTAACATGTGCTATGGAAATGTATTAGGACCTGTTTTTATGGTGCTGGCTTCTTTTGTTTAAAGATTTGCTCATTTACAATTCAGGTGTCCTTAGGGACAAATATTTTTGCTATTTTCTTCTTTCAGTAATAAAAGTTTTAACTATTATTCATAAACAAATTAGTATGCAAATATCTAGATAGGCACACAGCACAGTGACAGGATTCTTTCTTGCAAAATTTTTTTTAACTTTATATTAAATCAAATAATTCTAGTGATTACATTGTCAGTAGGTTTCATGAAATAATGTTTCATAGATTAAAGACTAAATCAAGCAAAGACTATAATGTGAAAAACAGTTTAAATAAATTACATCCTGTTAAATAATTTCTTTCTGGGAAATCCTCTTGCTCCACAGTGTCTACTTTAGCAACAATCACCTATTTCATGAGGGAGCAGAGAATATTAATGCAAATCAAAGATTACTAATGTAAATATAATGATGAGAGATTATAAAAATGATTTCAGATGTAAAAGAATTCAAGGAGTCAAAATTCATTCATTGACTGCTCTGCATTCATTAATAAATCTATGTTTTTAAGTGATATTATCTAATTTAGCCTTTTCAATAACCTGCAGAGATGGCCAGAAATGTCGCCATTTTACATTCATAAAAGTTAAAAGTATTAGTGTTTTGACAAGGCCACAAAACTATTAGGTAATAAATCAAAGATTTGAAATTGAATCATATTACTCCATTTTCTGTAGGTTTTTTCTCAGTTTTTATTTCTTTATTACTCACCCCTATTATTTTGTTGTTGCTCTATATATACTGCCTACGATGGTCTTCCTGGGATGGCGGCAGGCACTGTGTAATCAGACAGTATCAAGAACACCGTTTAACACAACTGTAGTTGAGAGAACAAACTAGGATAAGATAATGAATGAACCACCAAAAAAAAGTCAAGTTGAATAATTTTAAAAACCACTTCACCATTTGGTGGAGTCAAAATTAGAACCTGAAGCAAGGTTCTCATGTCGGAAGGCTAAATATGTATGAGAAATATCCAGTTTATGTTATATTCGGACCAAAAAACCTCAATTTTTACAATTCTTGCAAAAATTCCAGGATAAGTTTATGCAAATAGCTGTGAAAGGTCTTTGGCTTTAGTGGATTAAAGTTACTCCCACAAAACTTGCTTTCTATCAAGCCAGAACCATAAAAACTTGGTTTGACTGCATGCTTTATTTCCAAACAGGTATGAGGGTCATGGATATAAGAGATGCATCTTGGAGTTTTGAGAGGCTGCCGTAGTAATTTGCATGCTTATGAGTTTCCCATATATATATTTGAGAACAAATTAGAAACCATCCCTGGTGAAGATACCACAAAGCAAAGGAATAACTTCTACAGAGCAGCTTGTAGTTGGACCGCCCTTACTTTCTTATTCACTAACCTTTCTCCAACCCTATGAATCAGATACCTAGAATTTCAGACCCAAAGCAAAATGCCAATTTATTGATATGAGAATAGAACCTTTCTTGCCAAGATCTTGTTTGGAGTGCACACTAATGGAGTTTAAAAGAAGTTAATACTAAGAAGTAGAAGACGGGTAGGAGTCCTCAGGTAGAACCCCAGCCTTCTCTGGACCCTACATCGGCTCAGTCAGGGAAGGCAGCAGATTGCGACTGTCAGCCCCGGCATCCCTCCAGCCCTGCCCTCCATTCCTATTCAGACCAACAAATGAGTGGAGTGTGCAGTATAATTAACCTCTGGCTACCGTTGCAAGTATGAATAGGATCACAACGTGCATATATTGAGTTATCGCACTTTGCTTTATTGCACTTCATGGATACTGAGTTTTCATGAACACTGAAGTCTTCAGAGCCTCCATCAGCAACAAGAGTACAACTCACTAAAGACTTGAATGATGGTTAGTATTTTTTTCACAATAAAGTATTTTTTAATTCAGCTATTTACAGTTTTTTAGACATAATGCTATCACACACTTATAGACTACAGTATAGTGTAAATATAACTTACATGTACCAGGAAACCAGAAAAGTTAACGTGACTTGCTTTGTTGCCATAGTCGCATTATTGTGGTGGTCTGGAACCAAACCTGCAGCAGCTCTGAGGTATTCATGTATTGTTTTTGAGGAATTTAAAGATTAAATGCCTATCATGTTTCTGAATAATGGCCAGAGGTCTTAGAAAGTCTTGGGCGAGAAAACAATCATTCACAGAAGTTTTGGGCTACAAATCTTATTTATTGTTACTATTGATATTGTTATTGGAAGTACTGTTATTTATAAATGGTTTGCTCAGGTATGTTCTTTGTATTTTTGGAGGACATGCATTTTTTGCCTATGGCAAATTTGCATATAGACAGGTATTAGACGGATAGTTGTTGAAAACTACCTCCATCCTGATCACCTCTAGGCAGAGACCAAAATGTATCTGCATATGTGAGGCCAACAGGAGACACTGTGATTGATCGGTGTCAGAAAGGAGTCCTGTTTGGGGGATATGACACAGCACCTTCCGAATGGTACAGTGTTAACCCATTGCAAGCTGCCCCAATGGCCCAAAGTCCAAGCCAGAATCCTGTTCATTCTTTTCTTTCTCTTCTCTTTTTCTCCTCTTCTTGCTCTTTGTTTATTCCTTCTTTTCTCTCTTCTTATTCTTCCTGTTTGGAGAAAAGAGGACTGTGTAATTTCCTCCTGATACTAATTTCTTTACCAATAGTATAGATAATAAAACTCTTAAATAAAAACCTTGAATGGATGAAATCAGAACAAATAAATTGGCACAGTTACGGAGCAATGGTAGGTCTGAGAGTTTGGAAAAACAACTACAACAACAAAAGCATGTTTCAGATTAGGTGAAATCTCCAAAATACCAGTAATGTCTTATCTTTGTATTGAAAATATTCCTAGAAGTTATAAAAATTGGTTTTTTCATCAACTATTTGTACAGATCAGGAACATAGTTTTTATCTAGTGTCAACTTGTTGCCTAGAAATAAAAGTCAATTTCAGAATATTTATAATTTTTTATGTATTCTATACCCATTCAATATTTAGTTACTAACATGTTTGAAGTGAGGAGGAGAAGGAATCAATGGAGCTTTTCCAAATAATTAGTTATGCCTAAGATAAGGTTATCTTGTTTTTTTACAGCCTAGCATCAGTTAGATATGGAATTCAAATTAACTCATAAATATTAAAATTATAGGCTTCAGGAAAGAGTGTTATTTGATGCATAACCTGTCTTGAAGTATTAAGCTAATGTGAAAGCTGCAGCTAAAGTGTTGCTGGTCTGTGGGAATTATCCTCCCAATACAGCAGCCACGGAACCCATGTAAGGTGGTGCACACCCAGAACACACTGACTGCAGGGGGGCCGCTTTCCATCTCATACTTAGCCTAGTACTGCTGAGAACTATTTGCTTCCTATGTAAATTAGCACTTTTCTCAAATGTTAGTACTGTACTTTCCAAAGCAGTAGTCAGAGAAGGGCAGAACACTAATTGTCGGTGTTTTGTTTTGGTTGCTTTTGTCTTTTACAAAAATATTTTACACCATATTTACTGGGCTTTCCTCTATCACAATGCCTTCCATATACTAAGTGCTCAGTCAGAACTTTTTGGGGAAAAAAATGAATGAGTGAATTATTTACTTACCTGTTAAGCGATTATTTGCTTGCAGATGCTTAAACATGTATATTTTTAAGTTTATCTAAGAATAACTGACAAAATTTTAATGCAAGCTTTCACAAATATATATTTTTATAAAAGTTTCAAGTTTCTTAGCCTCGAGTTTCCTATTGTATTGCTGTCAGATAAGGAAAACATGTATTGCATTTAGGAAACTAGTAATTTTAATTAGTTCATAACAGAAGACATGTTTTGAAATTTATTTTAAAGACTATGAGAACTATTTGCATAGCTAGAAATTTTATTTTAATCATTTTTATTAATGAGTAGGAGAATATTTTGCCAGTTTCTATTTGCAGAAAGATGAACATTTTACTCTATGCATTTTCAGATGCTTTACCATTTGATACTAAAGTGTGTGAATAATCAGGTATTATTTTTTTCATGCCATTTCTATTTGGGGTTAGAAGTCTGTCTTTTAAGATAGTTTAAAATACAGTGCTCTTGGAATTCCCTTCACTATTTTTCTTGACTTCTGGTGATGGATTTTCTGTTGTGTTAGATGTGAGTCCCATCTGTTTTTAAATATCAGCTCATCAGCTGGTTATTAATTTAAATCCCACTGAATATTGCTGGAAGCTGACCAGTGTATTCACAGCATGACACTGAAACAGATCAAAATGACACATGTTGCAATAATTCTGGGAACTAATGTCCACAGGCAACATCTATAATTGTTCTTCATACTAGCAGACATTTTCTATTCCTCTGGAGAAAAGTCTTAACATATGCATTTTAATTGGATTTAAGAAATGATATAACGATGTAGAGGATGGCAGTGCAGCTCGTAACACTAAGCCACTGCATTGCACATGTGGCTGCATGGGCCAGTGCTTTGGGTATAGGGTGAACCAATGATGTTTATGAATGAACATTAGTCCATTGTTAACAAATAGCATACAAATAAGAAACATACTAATTAAAACAAACCATGATAAATTAAAAATCTAAAATCCACCATTAAATAACATATAAAACTATTACAGCACAATGTATCCCTCAGAAATTATTTCTTCAAACAACACAGTAATTATGTTCTTTAAAACACAGGAAATACCAAGAATTTGATGTCAGCAGTTACATTTATTGACTTTCATATATATACTCACTGTAACTGTTTTTAAGAAGGGATTAGGTACTTCTAAATTCTCTAACTCATTAGGGAAAATACCTGTAAATCGGTGAATTGCATGTTTTTCCTCTACCACCTCTCCCTGTCCTCACAGGTTGCATCTTTGCCCTACAACTACCTATTTGGTTTTTTTATCTTATGATTTCTATGTTGACTTCATTTTAAACCGGGCATGACTAACATGTGGATAACTTTTCGTTTTGCTCTGTTATTTATTTTTCCATCTTTATTGAAATATTGCCAATTTAGTGTCAATTGTGGATAATTTATCTTCTCACAGTGTTCACAGATTAGTTGATGTGAGTCATGTGGAATGGAATAATTTGACCTTTCTAAGGGACTTATAGGCATTCATTGTTTAGGGACAGAGC
Source organism: Mormoops blainvillei (assembly GCA_004026545.1). Taxonomy (NCBI): domain Eukaryota; kingdom Metazoa; phylum Chordata; class Mammalia; order Chiroptera; family Mormoopidae; genus Mormoops; species Mormoops blainvillei. Next base: position 49,825 of record PVJD01002405.1, on the reverse strand, counting down.
CTCCGAAATCATTTCATGTTCATTTATAAAGCTGACCAAGAAAGTTTATTAGAATGACTTTTAGAGCAAGTAATAACCATTGTTCTCACTTACCCTTTGAGATTGTCATCAATCTTGAAAAGCAAACAGATATAGCACAGGAAGTATAGGAAACTATCACATCTAAGATTTATGACAAAAGAGGAGAAGTTGTCTGACTTTAAGTGTCTTGAGTCAAAAAAAAAAAAATCCAGAATTCAGGGTCTCAGTCCTGCTTGTCTCCTTTCTAAGGCCTTTCCTACCTGCCCACCTCCTCCCAGACTCCATCACCCAGTCATAGGTACACACCTGAAACTCCACCTTGCACGTCTAAGAGAAAACTGGCTTCCCCTCCTTGGCTCTTCGTTGTGGCAAGCAGAAACAACCTCCCATAAAGCCTCAGGTTCTTCATATGCCATGCAAGCTTTATTTCAGGACACCCTAGAAAACCCATTATACCACCTACTCAGCAGCACACTTTATTTTTGAATCCATGCTGTTTTATGCTTCCATTTCTTTGTGCACATTGTTATTTTATATGTCATTGTTATCAAAGTTCTGCTTTTGTCATATGAGTTGTTCTATGGAAAGGTAAAGTTGTTTATGGAAAAAAAATACTAACAATGATAGATAACGTAGCATTGTGGGACAATTAAATTCCAAATATGTTTGTGAACTTAGGGAAAAACATGTTGATTTAAAAGAGCATTTTCTCCCCTCTTCGGAGTTATAGGTTTCATGTATTCCATTGGGAGTGTAATGGTCACAAGTGAGAATGACTTTAACTAGAAGTAGGAACATAATCATTTTCCTTGTTAAGCATGACACGTTCTACCAGGAACATAGGCTCACATTGAGAGCGAGAAGCAGGAAAACTTTAATATCATTCCATAATTTCTGTAAACCAACTGGGGAAGAAAGGAAAGGTTCTCTAAGAGTGGAGAGGGAAAGTGAGTAGGATTTCAGTCTCTCATCATTCCAGACAGGGGAGGATTGCACATTGAACTTGAAAAGAAAATGTGTATGTTTCAGGGGTGGTATGGTACTCTAGTGGTAACTGTACTTATAGCCTGTGGGTGCTTTCTTGTTCAGACAAGAGAAATATTATAATGAGTCTCAGTAGGTGCAGCAGTAACTGGAAATATCACTTTTCTTATGCTAACCCAGAATGTAAGCATCTGCTATCTTTTATTGGACTAACTGGAGATAATCTTAACTCTTAACCAGAAGGATGAAACTCAGGCATATATCATTCACCAGTCTTTTCAAAATAAATTGTTGGAAGCCAATACAGTCTTGTAATTGAAATACAGTGCTGGTACCTAAATTAGTCTGTTTTATACATGAGGCCTGGATTTGTTAACTTAAGAGGACAGATTGGTGAACGAAGAAAAACTTTGTTTAAAAGCTGTGTTTGCTTGAGCGTCCCAGACAATGAAGGTGACTTTTCTCCTGGGGGGCCCTTATCAAGATGGGGAAAACGGTTGGTTTGCAGAGCTGGCGGTAGGGGACAGGCAAAATCTCATGGGTTTTTGTTAATGTATAGTTAAGTCAAAGACCCTGTTCATAAAGGGCCATCTTTGAGGCAATGACGCAACACTATTACAAGCTCTTTATTTCAGGAAGAAAATATAACACCAAAAAATGTCTCTTTTTCTAAAGGAATCAACTTTCATTAAAAGTAAACTGAAGACCGTGGCTGGTATAACTCAGTGGATGGAGTGCCGACCTGTGAATCAAAGGGTTGCTGGTTTGATTCTCAGTCAGGGCACATGCCTGGGTTGCAGCCCAGGTCCCCAGTTGGGGGCATGAGAGAGGCAACCACACACTAATCTTTCTCTCCCACTCTTTATCCCTCCATTCCTATCTCTGAAAATAAGTAAATAAAATCATTTTTTAAAAAGTAAACTGAACTAAATCGCATTCAGCTAAAATATTTTAAAATTTTTCAGCTACTACATTGTAATTACTTTGAGTTGACCAGGATCCTTTGCTTGACCAAACTATTGTCAGGTTCCTGAATCTTCTCGTCTAGGTCCATCAGTTAATTTCTTTGTAATATGCAGTATTATCAAAAGCCTTGCTAAGTCTTTTAGGGGTTTACCAAGAGTCCCACACCCTCCATATCTGATCACCCTCTCACTCTAGCTATCTAATCAAGTTCATCATCCTCCACCATGTCCCAGGTGATGTCTGATTACTTTGACTTATCTTCAGCAAAGGTCCTATTAGATTGGTTTAGCCAGAATGTCCCTTATTCATGATGACTTCTGTTAGTAATTTTTCATCCATTGTTCCCACCTGCCCCTTGGCTCTAAGTTCCCACTTGCTTGCACTGCATTCAGAACTGAGCCGAATTCTACACTGAGATCTCTTTTTCCAATTTATTGCAATAGTCGCAAATAAGATATATTTCTGCCACTTCATCTACTACTCAGCTCTGGCTTTTTTTTTTTTTTTTTTGACAGAGTCGATAAGGAAAGGGAGAATATAGAAAATATAGAATATTTTGAGTCAGATTTCATAAAAGAGGGGTATAAAGAGGGGGTAAAATAACACACTTGCTAAATCATTAGGTTACAGAGGACTCTTAAGAAAGTTAATTTGCCTTTGCTCTAATTCTAAAGAACAGATTCCTTCTATTGCATAGAAAGCATTTTCACTGTAAACAAAGCAGGTTTTTAACCTATTAAACTTGTCTAGTCTCCATAATAAAGACTTGCTAAACATGGTTTGAGAAGTCTTAGAGAAATGTTGGTCTAGTAGACAAATGACAACTCAAGAATTATAATGAAGTCTCTGAGATTTCTCATTAGAATTCTAGCCTATTTTATCCCAAACCAAGAAAGTAAAGTAAAATGAAATTTGGGGGGTTCTGCTATTTTGGGGATCAAAATACTGTCACTGCTCTGCTAAATTAAACAAAAGAAAGTGTGAATAATTTAATGAAGAGCTTTTAAGAGTTTCCATCTCTAGGTATGAAATATAAGGTATTTTGATTTTACTGTCAGTGAGAAGCTCAATTGCTCTTCACAATGACATTCAATTGCATCTTCAAAATGGGGGGGTGGATTACAGCTTACTGAGTACATATTTTTTGTTAGGTTATGTCTTTTCAGAGCTTCTAAAGGTGAGGCTGGAGTAATGCTTAAGAGAAATTCTGTTGAGAGGCTTGAGAGTAAGAAGGTAGAAGACCACTGGTGTTCTGTGAAAGGTCTTTGTTCCGTGGAAGCTTATCATAACCATATTTGCTATGGAGTTCTCCACAATTACAATTTTACTCAGTTATCTCTAAGCCTTTAGTTAAGTTTACTTAAATGTTGTAGCTTGTCCTTTTTTTCATTGGAAGAATTCATGCCCAAGGTTGGGTCAAAACAACACAGTGGGAGAAATAGCCCTCTGAGGAAATGCAAATTTAAATTTAAAGGGGTTACCTCCAGAAGACCAGAATAGTAGCCCAGGTCCAAGAGGCTGAAGGTAGTGGAAAGTCACAACCAAGAAAATTTATATAACATATAAGCATTTTAGGGGCATTCACAGTTACTCAGATTTTGAAACTTAATGAAGTCAATTAAGTAGAATGTGACCTGAGAAATTATAATTTGGATATAAAAATGTTTTTATCTTATTTTGTAGTCAGAGGACAGTAAATTCTGGAATACTTAAATTATAGCCACCTGCCACCATTATAAACCCAAAAGAGACCACTGTAAGAAGTAGCTGATTTTTGAAAAACTGGTATTGATTATAATCACTACAGTTAACAACTTGCTTTTTATACTTAAATGGTATATATGTTAAAGGTATATTAGAATCAATTTGGATTTAGTATGCTTAGTTTTTCCTCTGGGTTTCTATTCAGAGGTTTTATTTTGTTTTGTTTTAATTTGAATAGGAAAACAGCAGAAAGGAGTAAGTGGTTTTCTGTTTGTTTGTTCGTTTGTTTCCTCCTAAAGAAAGTAGAGCTGTGTAAAAGTGAACTGTACAGAAAAGAAAGGACCAAATGAATGTGATCTCTCTGGAAGTCAGTGGGCCGCATGTAGTTGACCAGAATTAGAATGGACACACAGGTGCCTGGGGAAAGACAGGTATGACCAAAGGATCTAAAGTTAATGGTCGAGAAAGGGAGATCCTGATCTGGATCTCTCAAACCCTGCACAGTGCTAAGAAAGCCCTGTCTTCAAGACTGGTATTTGGCTAGTTTCTGGGATATAGTCTGTGAACCTTAGAGATATTCTAACTAACAAGGGTATTACTATATGCCTGAGGCCTTGAGCCAATCAATCTGTTGCTAGTTTGAACAGATAAGCTTATCTATCTTAACAATGTGGTTTTTGGGGAAATCTTGTTTAATTAAGGAATGAAGATGTTGGAGTATGAACTCTGAAATCTGTTGTGTGGGCTTTGCATGGTGACTGACCCCTCTCCTCCCCATCCCTGCCAATAGAAACCCTGGAAACTCAAATGAGCTTCCCTGGTTGACAATACTTCACAAACATGTTGTTACACATCTTTGCTAGGAGGGTAAAGTGCATCCCTATATAATGCCACTGGGAGGAAAGACCTGGAAGCTGTGTCTGGTTTCTCCTAGGCTCCACCCCATAGACCTTGTCTCCCTACTGGATTCAATCCATATCCTTTTGCTGCAATAAACCATAACTGTAAGTGTAACAACTTTTCTGGGCTCAGCAAGTCCTTCAAGCAAATCATCAAGCCTGAGGGGGATCCTGATACAGTAGGATACCTTAAAAAGTCTTATCTCTATTTTATGCAAGTAACTCCAATTCACTGACAAAATCACACTTCGTGTCATGTTAAGTGATGGTCAATGAATATGAATTGCACCAAGGGTAAAGGAGGTGAATTAGTGATTTTTAAAATTACTTAGGCATAGACCCTATTTTCAATCTATCAAAGTAGAATGATTAGAGATAGCTGGAGTTGTCACGAAAAGCCTTTTTTTCTAGGCAGTGGCCTCTCAGGTCTTATTTTGAAAGTCACTAAAAGATCTGAAAATGACTTTAATGTATCAAGACAACATATCTGAATGATTAGACATGTTTAGTTTATGCACATCATGCGGATACTTCTCATAACATTAATAATATGGGAGGAAGGAAAGTGATGACAAGCAGGAGGTAGGGGTACACAAGTTTAACAATGGAGAACAGTAGAGGCAGGAGGAATGGGTCAGAAGTTTGTAAAACCAGTTCTTCAGCAAGCTCCTTGTACCAGCTTTATGTGTCCCCTACGGCTGCGAAACACTGTCTTTAAATATTAAAGTTCTATGTGAAGTTAATAATATATTTAAATATTCTCACTAAGAGGAAGAAAGCCTTAGGGAAACTAAAGTATAAATAGATAAACTTCTGAAATTAAAGAAGTTCTGATTCTCAGTTTAACTCTTTATGAAAATTTCTTCATCGGGAGGTGATGTTTTCTATTTCAAATTTTTCATCAAAAAATTCAGGAAGATAGTTAAAATAAGAAAATTGCAAAAATTTCAAATTATAATTTTCCTTAAAAGAGAAATATGTTGTCATTTTTTTTCTTCCAGGTAGTAAGTAATCACAAACATTTCAATTAGTAAGAAAATACTTTCCATTAATGGGACAATACATGAAATCAAGAGAATCTTAAGATATATTGAAGTTGTTTTTATTGTATTTTTCCATTATCATTTAAAAAAAGTTATACTGAAGTTTAAACATAAAGATCTGTTTGCTTAAAATGCATATGTTTTGGTTGAAACCTTCCTTCATTTAAAGCAGAATATCATGTATTACAAATAATTCTCAAAATCAAATTTATTTGCAGAAGTAATCCAGCTTTTTAAGAAAACTAGTAAGTTAGAGAACCTACAGTAACATAGAGTATGTGTACAAATGAGATGTCATGTAGAATTTTTATTCTACAAGTTATATAAGAGCAGTTAAACACACAGCTTCTCAAACTGGCATCTTCAACCTGCTTTTTGTCTTCTGTTGCCTCTCACAGTGCCAGATGCTTTGCATGCAAGCTAACTGTGTCATTTGACCCAGGCATAGTCCCTGGGAAACAGTGTCTTGTGGTGGCTCTGCTTTCTTTTTAGCAAATACAGGTTCAGCTGCTTGCCACAACAAAAGCCAAACTCATGAGACAGGTGCTGTTAAAAAGGAAAATGGTTTATTCAAGTGCCCGCCACTTAGAATATGGGGAACTCTTGTCTCAAAGCCCAGCTTAGCATGTCACTTCAGGCAAGGGTTTTTATCAGGAGGGAGTGGAAAAGCAGAACAAGAAAATCAGGGGGAGAGGGCTGTGGACCTGAAGGCAGTTTTCTTACTGGTCCCCATATAGACCTTTAAAGTCAGTTAGAGTCCCAGGCCCAGGCAGGATCCAGGACAGTGGTTTCTGCAATATGTTCAAATAAAGGCCATTAGTGATTTATGGCAGACATGTCATGGATGTGCAGGACATATAGACTGGACAGGACATCTTCCTACAGGCCTTGATATGGATCTTTATGGTCATTATTCTTGAGTTAGCTATTTGGGCTTTTTTGTCGGCTGAATTCCTGGGATCTTGATGTCAGACCACTCCTAAGTTTACACAGGAATGGAAACTCCTGAACTGCAAAGCATACTAAAAAAATTCTTAACTTGTTTCTGAAAAAAAATCATATCATAAAAAGTAGTAACTAATAAACCATTTTGCAAATTAATTATAAATACTTTAGAAAAAACAAATAAAAATCTTAAAATTAAATCAGCGATACAGTACTGAACTTACTAGAAATTAAAACCTTCTTGGAAGTATCAGTATTTAAAATATTGAAGCAAGAGAAGAAAAGTAGAGTTTGAGGCTGTTTCTTTAACAAAATGAACTATTTCCCTTGAGTGGGAAGACAAGTAATGTTATCACTTAAAAATCTTCCTATTATTGTGACTGAATGAGAATTAAATAGATTTATAAAGTGAACAAAATTAAACCAATACTAATTTATTTTCTCCATCTCATGATATTTCTCATTTGTTTTTTGTTTCCATAAAGTTAATACTTTTCCTCATAAAGAATGTTGAACACATATTATAAGGTTTATTCTTAATTATTTCATAAACTTTATTCTTTGTTTGAATTGAATGTTTTCCCATTATATTTTCTAATGTAGTTTTACAGTGGTTTATTGGAGGGATGCAGAAATACTATTTATATATGTGTACCTTATCTTTAATCAACCTAAGGAAAAAACAATATTACCACAAGCAAGGGAGCATTCCTGAAAGGAGTCGCTTACACATTTCTGTCTTCCCACAGTACCAGGTTTATTAGGGGAGACTCCCCAGTAAACTAACAGAGTCACACACAGGTTACATGCAGAGAGGAGGAGCTTATGTGATAGAAGCAAGCAGGAGCGAGCATCCAGTGTGAAGCCCCAGCCACTGGCTCAGGTGGCAAGGTGGGAGTCAGTCTCAAGCCAGGTGTCTGCAGTGGTGCCGTGCCTTTAACAGGACTCCGAAGGTGACCCGTCGTACTCCCATGCTCGAGCATTGGGTAGTCTGAACTTTGAGTTCTTATAGCCTGCAAAGGGTGAAGTTTCCACTCATGTCTTGTCCAGGTGAAGTCCTTATATAAGCGTCCAGACTTCTGGTTTTGGGTATTCCAGGCCCCTCCCAGGGGCATTACCATTATACTCCATTAGCTCGGACTTGACATAGCACTTGACATAACTGACAGTGACTCCATATTGGATTGTCAAAGATATCCAAAAAAGTCCCCTCTGCTCTTACTCTAATACAATGATCTTATGCTCTTTAATGTCACTTTAATCATGGCAACCTAAAGTGAACTTGTTGAAAACACTAAGGTACCACCTCTGCTTAAACCTACAGAAGGAGGAAGTCAATGTACCACTAAATAGTTTTATATCCTATTGATCTAAAGAATTTACCTGGAACAAGATGATACCCTCAAGGTGATTAGGGGTTAGGTAGGAAAAGGCCCTTAAAATATCTTCTTATCTGATTCTATATCCTGAACCCTCATGGAATTGAAAAGATCAGCATTTGTGAAGGAAATATTTGCTTTGATTCAGTTCTGTACTTCAAAATGGTACATAAAATTTCAAAGTCTGTTAATATCTTTCAATATAAAAGTGTTTCCCTTGGAGAATCCTTTCCACTTAATAAAGCATGAAGCTGTAGAAAATCATTCATCTGTAGTTATAGTTTTCAATTCAATGGTTAGTACTGATATAGATGAATTGTCCAGGAGACAATGAATTGCATTTGCTCACAAACTAGGGTATTGTGTCTCAGCAGATCCAGAAATAGGAAAGAATTTCCTCACAGGAGTTGTACAAAAATGTATATATAAGAAGTACATTCAAGATCAAAGCCTCTTTTGGCACATGATGGAAAGAAAACATTTTTTTCTTCTTCCTTTAGGATTTGCTATAAGCCATATTGAACTATACAAATTTGCTCCCAAATGTTATACTCTTACCAAAAAAAAAAAAAAAAGGAGAGAGAGAGAAAGAGAGAACTTTCTTTGGAGTTCTGTTTCAGAACCTGATGCATACAGTTTATATAGTAAATAACATTAACCATACAAAAATACAAAAATGTGAAATTTGTTTTACACTATGTTAAATCTTAGCATTCATATTAAAGGTGCATCTTAACATATAACCTCAAGTGGGTAAATGTAGCTCTATCACCATTCGTTATTTCCAAAAAAGCAAAGCAGAGAGGATGGGGTAGGCAGGTGACATCCCCTAAGCAGTGGAAAAATTTACCAAATGTTTTGCAGGTTACTGACCCATAAAATTATATTAGTTTAAAACCAATTAGCTAAAAACTAGTCAAAAATTGATTCCCTGCTTACATTTATCTGCTTGTGAAATTATTATTGAATCACAGCATGGTCCATGTTATCAAGAAGACCCCAAAAGTGTTGTGAGGGTTCAATAAGTTACTACACATTAAATTCTTAAACTATATTTGACATTTGAAAAAATATTATTTTATCCTACCAAAAGCACATCAACCCCATTGATCAAAATTTATTTGCCTGCCACAAAACATGGCTTGTTTCTTCTTGGCATACTTACTATGTCATCATGTAGCCTCCAAGGTCAAAGTAGAATACAAGGTCTGTTTAGAAAGTATCCAGCCATGTACTATGAAAAATAGAGGTATTTATTGAAGAACATATGAGATACCAAAAACATTGTACATAGGACAATGACACATCAGTTCTCTTCAAAGTAGGCACCATGGGACCTCACACAGTTCTCCCAATCACCATCAGTTACCCAGTCATATTTTCCTGAATCTCATCAACAGTCTGAAATCTCTTTCCTTTCAAAGGTGATTTTAGTTCTGGAAAAAGCCAGAAGTTGCAGGGCACCAAACCTGCACTGTAGGGGGCTGAGTTACTGGGTGATTTGATGTTTCACCAAAAAAGCTCTGCACAAAAAGTGATGCATGAGTGGGTGCATTGTCTTGATGAAGCTGCCAACAACCAGTTGCCCAGAGCTGTGCCCTTCCAAATTATCTGGTGAGTTTCTGTGGAGGAATGTTCAAGATTTACACAAAATTTGATGCAGATTCATTGCTGTACTTGCTCAGTCATTTTGAATGCCATAGCCACATAGTGCACATGCTCATTCAATAGCATTTACAGCCCCCACTGACTAGTACAGTGAAGTCATCATTATTCATGCCTGCATGTTCCAGTCTATTCTCCTTGGCTGCCAGGTTACATCAGTGTCACCCAAACCATTCTCGTTACATTAACAATGGTTGGACTTTTTCTAGACAGACCTTGTATATCTAGATCCTATAAAATTAAAATATATTACCTGGAAAAAACTTAGCAATTATGATTTATGTCAAGATACTAGATAGTAATAAGTAAACCACAAAAAGGTAAGACAATAAGAGAAAAAAGGAATAAAATTACTGGAAACCACTTATCTATATGTCTTCCTTTCTACCTATTATAATCTATAAATGGAAAGGGAAATATAAAGGTGAGATATTAAATAACAGAATGAGTATGTTAATGAAACTGAAGTTTAGTTATTTTTCAAAATTGTTTGAAAGAAAGACTGCAGTGTTTCACAACTTTATTGTCCTCGTTCAGTATAGAATGCTGAGTAAGGATTGCATAGCTAATTATCTAGGAATTTATTCAAATCTGGAAAAACAGGGAAAAAAAGAACCAAATTATAAAAAAAAGAACATTGTGTGAAAAATACATATATACAAAATAAAAACTTAGGTCTTAGAAATGATTATTAAAAGATTTGACAAACTTAAAATAACTTAAAAGATATAAATATGATTAAAAAAATAAATTTGCTTATACTATCTGTAATTACCAAACTAAGATTCAGCCCCCAAATCAGTCTTATTTTATGACAGTTCACAGAAAATGGTACTTTACCAAATAGGTATTAATCTTTCATGAGATTAAGTAAGTAAAAATAGGTTTTAATAAGTTATGAACCCTTAGATTTATTCTGAAGATATATCCTTCAAATTTTATAATGGCCTCCTTAGAGTTCCCATTAGTAACACACAGTGCCCTGGTCGGTGTTACACCATCATTTCTGGTACCAGCCAATGGCGTACCATGGTAGTAACCCTCCTACTAAGAATGCCTAGAAATACTAGATACTAGATGAAAAACAACAACAACAAAATTTTTTTTCATATGTTCATAAAGTTTTCTTTTAAAAGTTAAATGTTATCTGTGGAAATTTAAAGGCAAAATATTAATTAAGTGAATGATTCTGTTTAATAAAGCTTGCTTATTTGGTTTTTAGCCATTTTTCCAAAAGATTTTAAATTTTAATTAACTTAAAATAATAAAAATAGCATGAATATTTATATTTAATATGTATATAATAATTTATATTTGGATACACATAAACTCACAAGTCCAGCATTTAATGCACATCTGTTTTTCAATGTTAAAGAGGTAGGGGGTAAGAGTAATATATGCAAGACATATGAATAGTTTTAATATTGAAATTGTTCCTAAGTGGTCAGGTACAATTCTTGAATATACTGAGTCAATTCAAGAAGTACTTCTACACTCCTATAGAAACATAAAAAGAAGCAAAAACATGGTTGCTTTGTACTATTGGGAAATATTTCATATTCTAAGAATCATTGTGTAGATTATGCAGTGTGTGGACAGCCCTATAAAGCATTTGGCAAAGCAGTGATTTTTCTTGCCCAGGGGGTGGTAATGGATAAGAAGAAGGGGCGAGTGAAAGCTCATTCATGAGAGCTCCTTTGACAACTCAGTCTCTCTCTCAGCTTCCTAAAGGTAAAGAACAGTGGTTATTAAAGATTACACACGGATATAAAACATTACAAACATGGAACAGATTGTTAAAGTAGAACTTTTGGTGGAGGCACAACTATAACACATATAAAATTGACTGAGAAAGATCCTCAAATGCTGAATTTACCATGGAAATGCCTACTCAACCGTATCAAAGACACTATATAATGAGTCAGACTGACAAGAGGAATTTAAGAGATTTTTGTTTGTTTGTTTTTGAAGAGAGCATTTGTCAAGCAGTAAGACCTCCTGTTCACTAGGGGGAAATAGAGAATATTCAATAATTCAAGATATTAATGTGACCAAAAAGATAGTCTAAGAGAAAATGTTTGAAATGGTTGAAGAAAACTTGAAGAGACATATAAATTATGAGAGAAGGATGAGATAGTGTGCAAAACAGAAAGTATCATCAGTGTATATATCATGTTCTATGAAGATTTAAACATTAAACAATTCACTATTAGCTGTTTCTACAATAATTAAAGTAAATGACAAATGGGAAATGGAGTAAAAGGTATTTTACAATAAGGTTCTTTGTTATAAATGCAACCAATAGCCATTTAGAATGAAAGTAAGCACATAGTTTGTAATTTAAGTGGAATCTCTAAATGCATGCTAATTCCAGTAACCATTAGCTCTAAAGCTTATTACCTACTAAATTTTACTGTCAAAAATGTTAACCGTCATCCCAGAAGAGAACTGAAATTGCACTGTGCAAAACTTACGTTCTCATTGCTTCCTCAACTTAGTTTCCAAATACCCAGTGAAAGCAATAGCCTTCGGCAGATAATTTCAACTATTAGCTTTATATACTGTCTTCACTTTATGTTAACTTGAAAGCAGTTCTATATCAGTTTCATAAATCATGGCCATTTCTCATAAGCTAGAAGAGAAGAAAATATACCACCTGACTGCATGACAAAAGCAATTGTAGATCTTTAGAAATATGATCAAATACTTCACAAATATAAGCAAATAAAACATGCATAAATCTAAGCTGTCTGAGTCCCCTCTGGGTGCATGTAGAAAGATAAGGCTCTGAATTGTGATAAGCAGCTTTATTTCATTTTAAAGAGTTCTTTTTAAGATCAACTATTTTATGCATCGTCAGGAAAATAGTTATAATAAATTTGAAGAGCAGTTTGAAAGTCTTTAAAAAGAAGTGGAATTCTTATTAGAATGCTTTGGTGTTTGCTAACAAAATAAAAAGAAAAATAAATGGACAAATAGAACTTACATGCATTTTAAAGGAACGTTGTTTAGAACTAGGAGAAAAAATGCTATGAAACTCATGAATCTCATCATATTTTAACAGAAGCTATGGCCATTGTTTCATAATAGTTTTTACCCCAGCTCATAGTTTGAAAAATGTTCATTTCTATGTGTCAAAATAAAGTTAATAATAGAATGATTTGGAACACTTTATCCATAGTAGGTATTGTGAAACACATGTACTACAAGGCAGTTTGTGAAACAGGATTGGAAATCAGGTATGTTTATAAATTAAGAATCAAGAGGCAAATTGTTAGTTACAAGGGTAGATTCTGGAGCCAATTGTCTAGGTCTGCCACTTCTTATTTCCTGAACTGGTATAAGCTTTTAGTATCCATGTGCCTCAGTCTCCTTGTTTGTAAAATGAATATAATACTAGTGTAGTTCTTAGAGGACTGTACTTAGGATTGAATGAATTACTATGTGAACAACTGCAATGGATACCTAGAACAATGCCGGATACATAGTATTGTTTGTGATGCTATTAGGTAATGATTGAAACACACTTGAAAACTTCTCAAAGAAAAGTTTCTTTTAAAGAATATTTCATGTGCTCAAAGAATATAAACTAGGGTTTTCTGAGACATATTTCTACACCAAAAATAAAGATGATACTTTATTTGTAAAATAATCAACACAGCCCCCCCCCAAAAAACTGATTCTTTCTTGGTTGTTTTAGACTCCTTTAACTCCAGAATTCATGTTAACAAAATCCTCAAAGGGGATTTTTCTTAAAGTAAAACATAATTCTTGCCCTGCCAATTTCAAAGGCCTCTCATATTTTGTTTTCCCTCTTAGAATTCTCTCCCTCCATTATTGAAATTGTGATTATTTGAAAAGTTGATAATTGTAGTAATAGAGTTAAAGATCAAAAGGATTAGCATTTAATAAAATAGTTTGTCACCTTGAATTTCAATAATGTAAAATATGGAAAGATACCGATACTACATTAAATGATCTTGTAGTAAGTTCTCATATATTAAAACATTTTCCTAATTTATTAATATTTTGGCTTTAAAACCTAACTATCAGTCTCAAAGTCATCATCATTCAGTGTCTTTTGTTGAGAACTGAAAGGAGTGATTCAAAAACTGGTAAGTGACAGCAATAACTAATTGGGGACAAAAGACAATGATCTGTCTTTGAATTTACCCAGGGCAGTCAAAAAATAATCCATGCATATTTATCCCCAGTTTTCTTTAAATATAGAGCATAGGCGGTTAACAGACAACTTTCTTTCTGGCTAATTTTCCCTTTAAGCCCTAAAACAAATAAGTGCCCTTGCGTCTAATCTCAAAGCCTAGCTCAAAGATATAAGCCATTTAGAGTGTGCAAGCAAGAGAAAAAAAGCAATGGGTCTCTGTCACCCCTCTTTGCCCCTCATCTCTGCAAGGATGTGTTTTTATCTACAGAGTCCATTGAGACAAAAGTGTGGATTTAATCAACAGAAGTGGGTCAGTATACTACTCAAAAAAAAAAAAAAAGTTGCTGGAATGGTCTATTAGCATATTTAAATGTATAAAAACTTACTCCAATGAAGTATAATGAGAGAAAATTTTGTCTTCATGTAATTATCATTCTGGAAATTTGTGAAAAAGATAAAAATTAGTGTATCACAAGTAGAAATACAACTTGGAATAGCTCAAACTCTAACATTTTCCAAGTAGCAAACATTTTATTTCAGTTAGGATTCTTAATTTATTATCTGCAGTTGTTCTCTGATATGTGATAATGAGTGATTTTGATATCTGCCTTTCTTTTAAAGAAAGATGTAGGAAGTGTAGCTGAATTATCTTATTTCTTCCCCTTCCATATATGACTTTTCATGTTTCTTTTCTATGAAAAATCCAATGATTTTCAGCATGAAAAAAGTAAAGAAGTAAACTCAATGCAAGAGATTATAACTATTAATGATATAGTTTTGAGTTAGTATGTGTTATAAATTCTTAAATTATGAAGTGCTTTTAGATTTGCATAGAGTATGCTCAATTGCTTGTACTTTTAAAAAAATATTTCAAAAGCTAGATGTTCATAGTCTACATGGTTTGAAATGTTTTAGTGCTAAAAGTGAGTTGTAAAAAATTAGGAAATGTTCATATTTTTTATTATTGTTTTAGACATAGATTTAAGTATATTTTTCATTAGAAAAAAAAATCAAAATAGTCAAATGCAGATTTTTTGGCTCACCGTCAGACAAAATAGACAAAACCCACTAAGTAGTTTCTCTTTAAGCACAAATCAGTCATACATTTCAAATAATTTATCTAAAGTTTACAAAATAATTTTATCATCTTTGTAATTATTCAGTAGTTAGCCTCCTTAAGTAGATTATAATCAAATCACATATGTTGAAATATAATGTACAACACTTCACAGAGGGGTGCAAACTAGAGACTCAGAATGTTACAGTAGAAAAGGGTCTAATAAGTATGCAGTTCAACTTTTTGAAGTGATTTATACAGTCATGTGGGATGTTAACATTGAAACAGGTCGCCCCTGACCTGTGTAGCTCAGTTGGTTGGCTATAGTTCTTCCAAACCCAAAGGTCACCAGTTCAATTCCCAGTCAGGACACGAGCCTATGATGCAGGTTTGGTCCCTGGTTGGAGAGTGTACAAGAGGCAACTGATCAATGTTTCTTTCCCTCACTTTCTCCCACCCTTCCCCTCTCTCTAATAAATAAATAAATAATAAAAAAAATTTTTAAACAGATCCGAATCCCTAAATTACATCTTTTGACTAAACGAAATAACACATCTGTTGGATGATTCACTGAATTAAGTAGATTGCACACAGCAAAATTTACATAAAATTTGTCTCAGAAAAATCCGGAAAATTTATTTGGGCATAAGAGCAAATTCCTTGAAATAACGGTTTGTACTTTTTCAGGTTATACTTTAAAAGTTATTCTTTTACAGTGCCTAATGTTAAATAATTACTCCTGGAAAGGATCTTACAGTTTCCAAATTTCCTAACTTAAAAAATAAGTATGTAGTTCAGGAAACCGAGACATGTGCACAGAATAAAGAACATTTGTACTTGAGATATAATCAACTGTATTTTCCTATAATCAACTGATTTTTAACTACTATCCTTTGGTAGTACAGAATTTGTTCTCACATCTTGCATATCTAAATATATTCTATTATTATGACTAAATTTAAAATTTATTGTATTCAGTACAATTACTACCTACGTCTTCCACAATACTGAACTATTTATTTGAACAAGAGCATTTAAAGATGTTCAATTTTTTTCATTGTATCTTGCGGTATAATTATGTGAGCCACTGAATTTTATAGTTTGTCTGTTTTACAATAAGACTCAATGGTCTGGCAAAAACACTGATATAAAGGACCGTCATTTATTTCCTATATTAGGAACTGCATTTTTAGCATTCAGACAGTTAACTACAAAGCGTTAGAATTCAGCGGGTTTGTTTTTTTATGCTGAATAATAATGATCATTAAAGAATCTGATCTATCTTAAGAATTAAGTTAGATTTTCAAAAAGCAAATAAGAAAGAAAAGACCACCTTTGTGGAGATTACTCATAAAATGAAAAATTAAATAATATACTAAAAGTGGCATTTCTGATTTCTATAAAAACTAAAACTAAGCATTTTTAAATTGAGTCAGAATTGATCTCACTCCATTTGATGGTCACTTGCCTAAATGATATTCTTACTGTTTTTTATATTTATCAATCCATGGGAAACTCTATCTGCCTTGATCTGTAAGACTATAAATTAGTAAATTGATGTCAACATTGTTAAGGAGATAGTATAGACATTAATTCCAGTTTAGGTCAGATTTATCACCAAAGTAACCATTGATCTGAGATATAAGCAAAATATACTTCAGAGTCAGCAAATATCCTAAATACCTTAATTCCAATAATTATAATAATTTCAGTTTAAAATGATCTATTTAATGTTTAAATTATGTTCAGTTCTATGTCAAAGAAAACTTCTGAAGACCATATTTTAAAATTCAGAAATATGTTACATAAAAGGGTTTAAAATTCTCTCTAAAATACATTGTTATCATAATTATAAGTATATATCTTTTCAAAAAATAACCAATATTGAAGTCCCTTTACTATCCATTATCTAGCATTGTAGGGGAATAATCTCCACTCAACAGATGACCTAATGACCTGAGAATTTAACTACCAGTCCTCCTCCTCACCATTTTAACTATTTCAGGGGATTAACACATTCTAACAGTTTTTATTCTCTCGGGTGCATATAAAGAATCTGCAGAACAGATTTAGTCTTCTCATGATCCCCAACTGGCATTCTCTAATGCAATAACATGTCCTATTTTAACTCACAATCTCTTTATCACTTACTCTTCTGTTCTCCATCCTCTTCCTTCTTCTCTCAATTTTTCTGATATGATTTTTCTTTCCAGCCTCTCTACTTATTAACACCTTCATTTCCTTTATCTAGAGTTGTCCTTCAAACACAGACCATTGACCTAGAGTATGGCTAGTGGTAAAGAGAAGACTCTTTGCTGTTGGATATGTATTTCATTAATTTTGAACCTGAGTTTATTTATTCCTAAATCGGGGGTCCCACTATAAAAGTTTTTGTATTAGATAAGATAGAAAGTATGTACAAAGTAAACAGCAGGTTGTAAATACTCAAAAAATGACAATTATGATCATCAATGACAACAGTAATGGCAGTAGTGACTGTACGAATAACAACAAATGCTTACGACTTCCTTACTTTCTGATGAGTCCTATGATGTTTTACACGTATTAACTCTTTTAATCCTGTAACTATATGAGGCAGATGCTATTTTTATCTCCATTTTATAGATAATAAAAATGGAGGCCCAGAGAAGTTACATTTGTGATATTGACTATGTCACAGTGGCTTGTAGGATTTTTGAATCCAAGTAGTTAAGAACACGTCACCTTCATCAGCTCACTATTTGAACAATAACAAATACCTTTTTATCCAGGTTGATTTTGTTTCTGTTTTGCCTATTGTTTTCTCTTTGAATTTTCCTAAATGATTTTGTTATTTAATACTGGATAAAATCTAGTATTTTTTATTTCATATATATCCCATCCAATCATTTGTATATAAAAAATTTACTTCAAAATGTAGACCACTGATAATGAAGAACTTTTAAATAGGTACTAAGAAATTCTAGATGACTTTTCACTCACATTTTAGAGAGGCAAACAAAACTAAAAGTTTTTTTTCTCAAATTATGGAGATTATGATCAAGGCCAATAGTGCCTCCAACTAGCTGAAGGGCAAGGTAGTTCACTTAAGTGAGTGGTGTTTCATAACTTATAATTTGTTATGTTGATAGTGTAAAAGATTTCTTCGAGCTTTGAAATGCATCTAAACATTATTTAGGAAAATGATCATTGATGTTGGTTTCTAGTTTCAAGCCATGGTGGTCTGAGAAAATGCTTGATATGATTTCAATTTTCTTGAATTTGTTGAGGCTTGTTTTGTATCCTATCACTCAGCCTATCTTTGAAAATATTCCATGTGCATTTGAAAAGAATGTATATTTTGTTTCTTTGGGGTGAGAGGTTCCATATGTATCAGTTAAGCCTATTTGATCTAGTGTGTTGTTCAGTGCCACAATGTTCTTGTTGATTCTTGGTAAGATCTGTCCATTATTGACAGTGGGGTGTTAAAATCCCCTATTCTAAGTGTGTTGCTGTCTATATCTTTCTTGAAGTCCTCCAGTATTTTCCTTATATATTTTGGTGCTTCTATGTTGAGTGCATATATGTTTACAATGTTTATAGCTTCCTGGTGGATTCTTCCCTTTAGGATTATGAAATGATTTTCTTTGTTTCTTTTTATGGTCTATTTTGAAATCTATTTTGTCTGATACAAGTATTGCTACCCCAGGTGTTTGTTTGTTTGTTTGTTTTCCTGTCCATTTGCTTGGAATATTTTTTTCCAACCCTTCACTTTCAGTCTGTAGAGCTTTCTTTTTTTTTCTGAGGGTGAGTCTTTTGTAGACAACATACATGTGGGCCATGCTTTCATAACCATTCAGCTACCCTATGTCTCTTGATTAGGTTGTTTAATCCATTTACATTTAAGGTTACTATTGATAGGTATTTATTCATTGCCATTTCTTCCTTTTGTACCTGTGTTCCTCTCTCTCTCTCACTCTATACCTTCATTTTCTTAAAGCAGTCCCTTTAGCATATCTTGCAATGCTGGTTTGGTGGAGGTGTATTCTTTTAATCTTCTTTTGTGTGGGAAACCCCTTATTTTGCCTTCCATTTTAAATGACAGTCTTGCTGGTAGAGTGATATTGGTTGCAGGCCTTTGCTCTTCATTTCTTGGAATAATGCTTGCCATCTCCTTCTGGCTGGTATTGTTTCTGTTGAGAAATCAGCTGCTAGCCTTATTGGAGCTGCTTTGTATGTTACTGTTTTTCCCTTGCTGCTTTTAAGATCCTCTCTTTGTCTTTAAAATTTGGCATTTTAATTATGATGTACCTTGAAGTAAGCCTCTTTGATTGTGTAAAAGAGTATAAATGGCAGTCAACATTATGTCTAAAATCAAATGTTATATTAAAATAAAACAGAATTATGACCAAATTTATATGCCATGTTTAGAAAAAAGCAATTGTTTAAGGTATTTTAAATAACTAAGAATCTGGATGGATTATTCATTAATGGAAATTAAATTATGAATTTTGATTTTAATGTCTAAATAAACACAAGTAGGTATGGACATGTGTTATTTCTCAGGCATGAGGGAAAGATACAGAAAAAAATGACAGAAAGAAAGAAAAAGGGGAAAGTTATTATACATATTAATTAAAATAATGGTCAAATTTTTTAATATTGAATATGAAAGTATGATTTCTAGTGAGTAAAAGAATTTTAGGTTTTTGTTTGCTTTTTTAAAAATTAATAATCAAACTTAATCTGATAAAACCACCTTTTGGGGAAAATTTTAGAAGATATGTTACCCAAATAACATGATAAAAGATGGAAAATAACATTTATTGAGCAACTCATTTTTTGGTAGGTGTTTACCAGATATTTTACTTATTTTATGCAGTTTTATTAAGAACTCTGCATTGTATTACAGTGACACACCTCGAACACTTTTTACACCCAGAACAAACATTTCTAACAACTATTCCTCAACATGACATTAATTTCAGCTTTATTGCTTCATATAGCTGAATATATCAATAAGTCAGTAGATAAACTTGAGTCTATAATTTTTATTTCAAGAACCAACTATGTCAGACCCCACTTGGTAACTTACACAGAAAGTTTTTCCACCTGTTTTTCTTTCTCATTTCTCATTGGAGAGCTTAATGTGTCAGATACTTGATCTTTCACATTCCTTTGTAGCTAAAGGCAGCCATGTGATTCAGTTCAGACCAATGAGAGAGCCAGAAAACCTGCTGGAATGCTAAAGGCAAGATTTTCTTCTTTGATAAATTAATGGAAGGAAGAAGAGAGAAGGAAGAGGAGAGAGGAAGGAGAGAAAATCCTTTTCCACAAATCTGCATTTTACATGGTTGTGAGAGAACATAATGCAGATTGTTCTAACAGTCAAATGGTGACCATGAGAGGAAACCTCAATAAAATCCGACAGACAGCAATACTGCAATTAGAGCTTTCAGAGACACTGAAGCAACCCAGCAAATACCTACTTCTAGTTTTCCTTTTTATGAAGAAATTAGATCACTTTTATAATTTGAATTTCTACAATAAGGGTATGCATTACTTGCTTTTAATAGCTTCTTAATTGACATAAAATTATGGTATAAAATATATAAATTTTTCATTGAAGTTTGAATACTAGAAGATATTGGAAAAGTAGAAAATATTCCATTACTTAAAGACTACATTGTAAAGTTGATAACCAATGACAATCCTTAATCAAGAAAAGAAGGAGAGAGACAATAATAAATTAATTTTTTATATATAATTATGAATTTGTAACAATGCAGAAAGAAAATACATACAGCCTGCACAGTCATTATTTATGTAAGTAGTCATAAGGTCCTGCTGATATTTACAATTTGTTTTATTCTTATACTTTTTATGTTTCCTTTTATTATGATTATATTAAATATTTAAATATTTCTTCAGAAATGCAAGTCACTTATTTCTGATTTATTACAAGTTTTTCCTTCAAATGCTTTTGTTATTTCTGTGATTTATTTGATGTCCCAAAAGATTTCTATGTTTTTTATAGACACACTAAAAAGAGTGTATCCATAAAAAGCTAAATTAAGTTATCTATGTATAAACACAATAGCTTTAACACTCATTACTTCTCATTGTATTCTAAGCATCAAGATTGCAAAATATGTTTGTACAAAGCTATACTTGAAAGGTCATTTCAGAAATTTTAATAATTATAGTTAATAATATAATAAATATCTTATATTTTAAGTATACAGTAGGGTGTATGTCAAGGTATTCAACTTGGAGTTTAAAGCCAGGGACATTAGTCAAGAAAACAAATAAAAGTTATTCATATTGCATGAAAAGAAGTAAAACTATTTCCATTGAAAGAAGACATAGTCTTGTGTGTAGAAAAACAAAGCAATCCAAGAAAAAAAAAATAAAGCTCAAAAAACAAGCTCAGCAAGATTGCAGGATACAAAATGATTATACAGAAATCAATTGTATTTCTATACAGTCTCGATGAACAACTCGAAAATGAAATTCAGAAAACAACTTTATTTAAAATACCAACAAAGAAGATAAAATATCCCAGAATAAATTACCAAAAGAAGTGGAAGTATGAACACTGAAAGCTAAAAAAAATTGTTGAAATAAATTAAAGAACTAAATAAATAGTAACATAGTTTAGAATACCTATTATTGTTAAAATTCCCCAGATTGATCTGTTGATGCAATGCAACAATTATCAAAATTCCAGCTAGCTTCTTTGCATAAGCTGAAACACAGGTCCTAAAATTCATGTGGTAATTTAAAGGATCCAGAATAGCCAAAATTATCCTGAAAAGAAAGAAAAAATTGGAAGATTCATAATTTCCTCTTCAAGATATACTACAGTGATCAAGGCATTGTGGTACTTGGCGTAAGGATAGACATATAGATAAGTGGAATTGAATTAAAAGCCCAGAAATGTGTCATTAAAATAAACTGACAAAAGATTTTAATAGACATTTCCTTAAAGAAGATATACAAATATCCAATAAATACAAATGAAAATGTTCAACATCCTTAG
Organism: Mormoops blainvillei; assembly: GCA_004026545.1. Classification (NCBI taxonomy): domain Eukaryota; kingdom Metazoa; phylum Chordata; class Mammalia; order Chiroptera; family Mormoopidae; genus Mormoops; species Mormoops blainvillei. Next base: position 27,976 of record PVJD01002405.1, on the reverse strand, counting down.
TCATTTCAAAAATGCAAATCAAAATCACAATGAAATACCTATTCACATTTACTAGGGTTATTAAAATAAACAGTCAGACAATAACAAGAGTTTGAAAGGACAGGAAGAAATTGAAGCCTTCCTACAATGCAATATGGATCCACCACTTTGAAAAAGTATGCTAAGTCTTCAAAATGTTGAGCATAACATTAGCATATGACCCAGAAAGTCCAGTCTTAGGTCTACCCAAGAAATGAAAACACATGCCCCCCAAAACAGAACAGGAGTATTATCATTATTTATGATATCCAAATGTTCATTAATTCATGAATGTTAAACAAAATGTGGTATATACATAAAATAAATACTTTCTGTCAATAAAAAAGAAATATGTACTGACATCTGCTTCAACATAAATGAACCTGAAAAACATTATGTTAACTGAATAATGCCAGTTGCAAAAAATGAAATATTATTCTATTTATGTTAATTATCCAGAACAGACACATACAAAAGGCAGGAAGTAAATGCATGGTTTCCAGGAATTGGAGAGCAGAGGGGTCAAGACAAATAGGAAGTGACTAAAAGAGTATATAGCTTCTATATTGGTTAAAAAGAGTATTTTTAAATTAGTGGTGATGCTTATGCAACTCCAGGAATATGCTAGAAACCACTAAATGCTATACTTCAAAGGGTGAATGTTATATTATATGAATTGTATCTCAACAAAATTGTTTTAAATTTTTTAAAAAATCCCATTTACTGTAGCCCAGATGTGATGAATTCTAGGGCAGTAAGTAAAAGGAAACTTTACCAACATTTACCCTTCTGGCTATGGAGTTTGTTAAGAAGGAAGGTGTAATTCTCTTCAATTCTGTGATGACTTGCTCTGCCAGAAAAAAGGCACTGAGCTTATATTACATGAAACTGAAGAGAATGAACCTTGAGTCTAGGTTTGAAATCATTTTTTTGATGTTTATCTATCTAATTGGATAGATGTTTAATTTCTATCTACCTTGTCAGGTAACAAAACCAAACCATGTTTCTTCAGTATTCCCCCACTGACCAGTTTCTCCCAGTAACCATTTTCTCCCACTAGCCAGCATCAATGGAAGTGAGTAATGGCTTTCCTGCATTTCATGATCTGTACCACTTTATTGAGGCATAAAATAGACTTAATGGTAGTTTTTAATGTACCATTTGTAATGGCTTTGGAGAATGAAGACAGTTTGCAACATTAAGTTTTTACATTAAGATTTGCTATATGATTTCATTATGATTAGATTCAATGCTTTCTAAGGAAGCATTTGCATCTATATAACACCCTTAAAGATAAAAATTAATTTTTGAAGCCCTAGTTCTATTTAAATGAGAAAAACTAATATAAAGTTTTACAGATATCTAATAAATTTAATTAATATAAATTGCACAAACTTGTTCACAGCTTGAATGTTTCGTTTTTGGTCGTCTGTTGTTATTAAGTTATCTAAATAGTGAATCAATTTCTATATTTTGCTTATGGGAAAAAAGGCACAATAAGCATAATGGTAACCAAGTTCCATTTTGAAAATCTCATCCAAGCTTATTTTTTTCAAAGTAATATAAATAAACATTCTAGTATATATCAGTTATTTTAACATAAAATATTAAATATGTGTTTAATTCATAATTTCAAGCCAAAGTAGTTCAGTGCATCCCTTTAAAATATAGCATTCCTAACAGCTATCGTCAAGTCCTACAACAGGTTTCAGAAATGTCTCACTAAATGTTTTGTTTTATGCGCTGTCTTAGCCTATTTATGCTGCTATAATAAAATGCTACCATCTGGGTAGACTATAAAATACCTAAATTTATTTGTCACTGTTCTAGAGGCTGGAAGTCCAAGATCAGGGAGCCAGCATGGTCAGGTGTGGGCCCCCTTCTGGGTCACAGACTTCCGTTGTGTCTTCACATGGTGGGCCATGTCATGTCATCACATATCATCGCACCACATTGGGCCTTAGTGTGTCAACATGAATTTGGGGAGGATGCAAATATTCAGACTACAGAATGTAATCAACCCTTTGCCTCAGCTTGGGCTTCTGTACTTCCTTATTTCTGTAACTGAGTTCATACCCTCCCTTATGAGGGCATATGTTCAAATCTTTCAAAGCCCTATTTAAATTCCAACTCTCCTGTGAAGCCCCTCATCCTAAATTTAAGCAAATTCCACATGTGCCTACTTCTTTAGCTTTCCTCTGTAATATTCTAAGACATGTATCCATTTCCAAATTGTTTTACTAGTAAAGACATCTTATTTTTTTCTTTGGAATGGGAAGCAACTTTTGCACAGAATTCATGCTCAATTTATCTTTGCATTGGATTCTCTCTGTGGCCCCGGAGCAATAACAAAACAAGAAAAACAAGAAAAATAACAGAGACCCTTAGGGTTAGGATGAGACAGAGCATGCAGGGTCTTTCCTAGACACGGAAGTTAAAGAGGAAGCTGACGACTTAAAGTTTCACTGGAGGAAAACAGAGCTTCCTTAACAGTAAAGGTATAAACTCTAACACTTTCCACAAAGAGTAATAAAGTACTCTTTGCAAGTAGTTTAGGAAAAACATGGTACACACTGAATAGGATCAACAGGTTACAGTTAATTTTAAGATACATATTGTATTTTTAAAGAAATATGTAAAGTACACCAGAAAAAAATAATCTAGCTCTAACTACATTCAGCTAGTGATTGTTAAAACAATTATTTAGTAATCCTTGTGAGAATGGAAGGGGTGAAAAGGGGCACACTGAACAGAAATGTCAGCACACTAGAGTAGAGTACCTATAGTTTGCTCAATGTGAATTATATTTAAATTAACCACAAAGCAAAATACACCACATGCTTTTCAATGCAGACTCTCAGATTAGCCATTCTCTACAAATCCTTTTGTTCCATTTATAAAATCTCAGGTAAAGGCCTCCTGGATATTTTTTGTTTGGAAAGAATAAGCCGGTCCCTTCTATTGAAGTCGAGAGTTTAATCTCCAAAACAGTGAAAATCAGGCAAACAGCATATTTAATAGAACACTGCCACAAATAAGATGCATCTCTGCTGGGGTTTTATTTATTGCATGTTTATTTAGTGGCTAATGAGCCAAACTGTGAATATATATGCAATAAATTTAGAGATTACAGATAATGAATTAATCCAATGAGGCTTTTTTTTTTATTTTTAACCTTTCATTTTGAATACACAACTTATTTTTAGATTGGAAACTCTTGTCACTTATTTTTAAAATACAGACACATTTCAATTTTAAGAATTATCTGTACTTTTCAAAATATAAAACCTGAAAGTTAACAAAGTGTAGGGCATAAATTTAATTTAGGTAGGAATGTTTGAAACAAAATGTGATTCAAAAGGAATTAAGAAATGAAAACTGAAATAGCTCTTTTTAATCATAAGAAAAGTGACAATTTGATGTTTCTTAAAATGTACTATCGCCAGAAAACTTCTATATCCCAAGAGCTAATTTAATTTTTTGTGCAAGGCTTGCATTTCCAAATCTCCCATTGCTTCTTTTCACAGTCCATTGCTCCACACATGAATTACTACGAAATGACAAAACAGAAAAGCTGCTATATAATAAATTGGCAGTTGTCACTCTAAATAGCTCACAATCTCAGGCATGGTGTGTTCTTATGCTTTGCTAATAAAATCAAACTAAAATGTATATGTTTTCCTCTTTTTTTTTAAGTGGCTGTTAATCTTATGCCTTGTATGGTTTGCTTTGTCCTATTGACAAAGAAATTAACTACTCCAATGACCTAAGGTGAGATTTAATTTCTAGGCATTTTTAATAAATCAGAGCTTCTAGGTATTAAGAAGAGACTAACACAGACATTCTGTCCAATATCATTGTATTAATAACATTTCCCAAGTACAACTTTTAAACCTTCTCTTATGTATATAACAACCTTCTAATATTCTTATCATACTGGCAAAAATACTAGCTCAGTTTTCACGTTCTTCAAAAAGCTTTTTTTAATCAAATATCTGTATTCTCTAAACTTTCAACAAATTCTAGAATCATCCTTTGCCCTCTCTCAACACACATATTTCCATTAGTTTCAACTGACTCAGGAAATGTTGACTCCTAAACAAGAGGAACTTCAACATTACATTTCCTTCAATATCAACGCCATGGAAATATCTTCAAAGATAAATTTTCTTTATAATTAGATCTTATTTTTAATATAGTCATTACATTTCCTCTTTTATATATTCTAAACATTTTCTGCAGTAATGACATCACAAGATACACCCAAGAAACATCTTAAAGTTATTTCACCATAAGCTGTGATCTATTTAATACTTTTCCTCAAAAGCACATTCTGGTCATTTCTCCAGTCTTGATCTTGCTACTTTAAATGTGACTGAGAATACTGATTAGGTGGGAGTTGGCTCATGTAAACACCATCTGACTTCTTAGACAAAGACTTTTTGTAATTCAGAGCTTTCCCAGACCTATCACCATCTCTACCAGCCCTGCAGACTTCTTTCCAAATGCCCTGGGAGATGAGGAAAGTGTCTTCGAAGTACTACACTAAATTATAAGATCAAACTGTCTTTGATTTTGGATTTTTCCTTGGAATGAAAATAAATTGTCGAGCAGCGTGAAGTTCCACAGACAGAAGGATCTTGTTCTTCAGAAATGTGTCACCACGTGGCATTTTTTATTCTAAGCAGAAGCATCTCAGGCAAGCAGTTTCCCACTGTCCTTAGAAATGGGTTTCCTCTGCTCATAAGATTCTTATTTCATGGATATTAGAACCTGCTGTGTTGGTTCAAACTCTATAACCAGAGAAGAAGTAGTAACCTTGGACATTTTGTGATAAACTTTTCTTAGTTTATGTTACCAAAGTTTTATGAATTATCATTATTATGCTTTTGAGGTAACAACAAAGGGTGCATCACAAAGTGACCATCTAGCAGACAGAAAGGGAAAGAAATTGAAAACATTATGATCTTTAGCTCCTGTTCATGCCCTCCATGAGATAAGAAATAGTCCATCTGCCTGAAATAAGCATTTCTCTGATGCTGCTTACCTGCAGATAACTACCTGTGGGAGAGAGAAAAAAATGAATTTAATTCACCAAAGCTAGTTATTGCCCAAAATAATTGCTGTAGTAGAAAAATACCTTTTGTAGGTGCGTGTATGCGGAGGGGGTAACAGCTGTTGTTTTCTCACCAGGAGTATAATTTCCCATTTGATCCATTTTAATGAAAGAGACAAAATAGCCTACCTTACAGATCCAGCTAAGAGCTAAGGAAAGTTGCACCGAAAAGAGAGTATTCCAAATCAAAGAGCCAAATGCTATGAAGAGAAATCGAAGTTAAATATCACATCCAAGTATTCTGTGGAGAGCCTTTTGCTCCTTTCAAATACATGAATATTGATTTTTTGCACACTTACATATTCCTAGAATTTCACTTTATAATTAATAGAAAAAAACAACAGCCATACACAAATACTATCTTTGTAACTTCCTACATCCCATAATAACCATATCCATAGCCCCAAGATGCTGTCGGCCACTTGAATAACATCTTTCTCATAAACATATTTAATGAGGCTTAAAAGGTGTCCTACTATGAATCCCCTTTTTTACACAAAAGTGTGCCTGCCGCACTGTTCAACCACACCCCTGGGCAGAGCATGACCAGCTGACAAGCTGGAGCCTCCCTCCATCCGCTTAGGGACCACCATCAGTGATGAGAAAGCCACCCCGTGAGCAAGCTACAGTGAATGTTCATGGATATGCTGGCCAGTTAATTTGATAATGACTGATAATAATAAACACATAACAACTGAAATAATTGAAAAGACCACAATCCCAGAACATTTTATTGTCATTACCAACATGATATGCCAGCAACAGTAGCAGCTATGTCAGAGCAACCAGCAGAATAAAGCGGGAAGAAGTGCCACTCAGGCCTCTGAAAGGTAGTCAGTGACAAGTAGCAATAGGAAGCTACAAGTTTAAATGCACACCTATGGATCGGGAGAGACGGGGTAAAGATGCCTTTGGGTGTACTTTCAGTAATTTTCTCTGCTGGCTACTCTTACCTGGGCTGTTTCTCCAAATAAAAGCTATTGATTTATAGTAATTCCCCTTATCCACAGTTTTACTTTCTGAAGTTTCACTTACGCATGGTCAACTGACATCCTAAAAAATTAAGCAGAAAATTCAAGAAATAAACAATTCATAAGGTTTAAATTGTCCACAGATCTGTGTAGGGTGATGAAATCTTGGGAGTTCTGCCCTGTCCCACCTGGAACATGAATCACCCCCTCGTCCAACATCTTCCATGTTGTAGACACTGACCACCTGTTAGTCACTAAGCCATTTTGGTTGTCAGATTGACTGTCGGCATCACAGTGCTTGTGTTCAAGTAACATTTATTTTACTTAATAATTGCCCCAGCGCACAAGGGTAGAGGCAATGGCAGTTTGGCTGTACCAAAGAGAAGCCATGAAGTGCTTTCTTTAAATGAAAAGGTGAAATTTTTCAACTTAATAAGAACAAATGTCATATGTTGAGGTTGCCAAGATCTATGGTTAAAAAAAAAAAGTCTATCCATGAAATAGCCAAATTTATAAATTAACCTTTATCTTAGGTATGTATGTATAAGAAAAAAACATAGTGCTGTATATAAAGGATTCCATACTACCGTTGGTTTCAGGCATGCACTGGGGGTTTGGAACGTAACCCTTACAGATAAATGGATCAGGGGGAGACCACTATAGTTTTGAACTGAAGGTCCAGAAAAAATTTTAAGTGAATTTGCATTTTAAATAACAAAGTTTATTGAGTGTCACTTTTTTTACAGATTATAGATTTCATTGATATAATAACACTGTAACTTGAGATTCAGCTATAAATTGTCTATAGAAATTCTTACATTTTTGAACTATTTACTTTTTGAAGTATACAAGTCTTATTACACAGAATTAAGACAACAGTCATCTGAAACACAATTTCAAACCTAACTTTAGTTTCTCTATAAAATAACCAAGCTATGATTTTTATTAAACTTATAACTAAACTATTAAACAGTAGCTAATATACCAGAGTGCTTCTCATGTGTCAGGCATTTTTTAAGTGTTTTTCCTGTGGAGTCTATTTAACACAAGCATTCTGTGAGATGGGCGCTACTATTACCTCCACTTTTCATAAGAGGAAATGGAAATCACAGAGAGATAAAGGGACTGACCCAAGGTCATCTAAGCAGTAAAAAACAGAGCCAAGATCCAAACCCTGGACATTCTGGCCCCAGAGCCCACACTCTTAGAACCTTCCCTGCAATACATCTTTACCTTACTGCTTTTCCAGATTAACTTTCCCAATTCAAAAGTGTTGGAAACACACCTATAAAAAGTCACTAGATTTAATATCACCTCTTCATCAATCATGCCAGTATGGCTACCTACCTGTGTATGTGGATTAAGACTTTGTAAGGATAGATGGCAACATATGTAATTGTTTTGTGACTGGGGCGATGGGAAGTACATATACTCAAATATGTTTTTCACTAAAGCTTGAAATTGTATTGGTTATAATCCAGTCATCTTTACCTTGCTAATTTCTTTTCATTTGAATGAATTGGAGATTACTTTGTCTAATTTATCCTTTTAAATTGAGAACATTTGCAAATGGGAAATTTTTCCTGGTACCTGGGACCTGAGCCAGGAAGACTTGAAGCCTAGGGCTGCATCAGTAGCTGCGGACTAGTATTCTGCAGAGGCTCTTCACCTACGTACCTGGGCCTTAATACCGCTGTCATTTGGGATCTCAAATACGGATGCTGATTAGATCACCAGTCTGGGCTGGTTCTGTGGGTGTGCGGCCTGGACAGTTGCCCAGGACCCCATATTCAGAAGGGTTTCTGGTTTGGTTTAATTTTCTGCTGCTGCTGTCTTGAAACTCCTATGATTTTATCTTTGAGTTTTCATTTTATGACATCGATAAATCAATAGAGCATGTTGTATGCATATGGGTTCTGACTGAGCCACCCCAAGATGTGCCTCTGTGGTACACACTTTATTTTTAACTGAAGATGTCCATTTCACTTGTCCCCCTATTTGCATATGGTGTTCGTGACGCCCCATAAACTCAGGAACCCAGTGGACCATGTTGTGTGGGAGCTTACTGAGACTCGAAGCTAGCACAAGCTGAGACTTTTACGCCTTCAACTGAGTCATCGAGGTGGGAACAGGGGGCTGACAACCCTGGGGGGGCATGCTTTTTCCTTTGGACCATAAATTGTTTCCAAAGCAAGAAGGCAATGCCATTCTAAGAAATATGAATTAGCTAAGAAACGTATCACATCTTTTCTTGCTCATGTTACTTCCCTGTGTTAGACAAAAAATGATGGGGTAGAAGAAAAGGGAAAGATGGAGAAGACCACAGTTTCTTTTTCTTTCCTTGCTCATCAGTAAGCGGAAGGTGGAGAGTGTTAGTTGAATGTATGTGTATCAGGAAGTGAAATAAAAATTACTGAGAATGTTTTCTGCTGCGTTTCCATTTCGGTGATCCCACATATAAGTTCAATACCCTAATGTTTGTACTTAACACTGGCATGGCACAATATAAAGATGACCAGGAGAAGTCCTGGTAATAATTTGAATTGTAAATGTTTTCTTACTTAGAACATTAAACAGCAAGTGTAAAATGCCATAATAAAACTGAAAGAAAGCTTGCAGAGAAATGCAGCATTTTAATCACAATTTTTCCTGCTCTTTGGACAGGGGGGTCTACATTTTCATTTTCATATTGTGTTGCACAAATTATGTAGCCAGATCTCACACTTGTACATGGTCTCCCCATTATATTTAATTTTATGAAACATTTCTTATCATAATAGCAGCTTCATGTGCTTCGTTTCTTCTGATAATGTAATGAATTGTGTTCAAGAGCGGTATAGTACGGTGGTGAAAAACATTGCTTCCCTTTCCTTTACTCTTCTTACTTTCTCCAGGCAGAGGAATTTTCTTCCAGTCTCTTCTGGTGGGGGGAAGGTAAGAGGTGGCCATGGAGTAGACATGGGATAACCCACCATCTTCAAATGCCCTACTTTTCAGCATTTTATATATCTCAAGACTGCCCACTGTCCCCTGTGAGATTTGGATTTGCATGAGCTGGAGCCAGGAATCAATTCTCTTTTTGTTGTCTCTTTTGAGTTCATACATTCCTCCCCTGAGATGAGATCACAGAGAGATGCTAATGCTTGAGTTGACAAAGGAACGATGGGTGACAAAAAATAAGGGGCATATGTAAGTGAATATTTCAAAAATATCTTCCTGCTACACCATAATAAAGTAATGTGATCTGTCTTGAGTTGATTTGTTTTTTACCAAACTGCAAATATCTATTCTCTAAGGCAAGCTACAGAAGCTACAGCATAAGCGATTGTTTTGAAAATGGCTGGGTTTTTTTTCAAGCTGCTTATGTTTTGTCCTTGCAATAAACTGTGACCACATCATAATATCAGTAAATTTTTTGAACCATTACTTCTGGGTTTTGGGGGTTTTTTGCCATCGCCAAAATTGAGGTTATTAACTCATTGCCCACTTACTTGATAGTATCTTAAAAATTCCTCTAAAATCTTAAAAATTTCCCTTCTTTTGAACAAGTAATAGACTGACAAGTTAAATTTTTCCATTGCCCTAGAATGGGCTTAATGAGGTCAAACCAAAGGGCACAAAGATTAAGAAATCCACTTTAAAAAGATCTTTAACAGTTATGACTGGATAATGGCCCCAGGACTTAAGGTTGAGTGACTGAAGAAGCTCGGCAAACATCACCTCAGTAGATCACAGCAGCTCATCCCAAGTCTATAGGCTACATTTTCGCCTTATCTTATAGTCACTTAGGCTTGGCAGAAGTTCAAGTATAGTTGGCACTACTGCTCATGTGAGACAATATATACAAAAGAGCCAGAACTTGCATGGTGGTCACTAGTGACATGGAAGAATATCCTATCCTGGTGACTGCAATGGAGGGATGCTGCTGTAACCAAGTGAAAGCTCAAACTGCTCACAATAAGTCAAGTGACAGGGAATTGGGGCAAGGAAAGTGAGTCTATTTAGAAAGCTAACAAACCAAAAAGATGGCTGATTAGTGTCCTGAAGAGCCCTTGAGATAGCACAGAATTCAGGCTTCTTTTATGTCAGGAGAAGGGATCTGAGGTTGGGAAGTGAATAATGACCACAGACATCTGGATGCCTGCAAGGGTCTAAGTGGGGAGGGTGGAACTTTACTTTGGTTCAACAAACTCCAGGTTTCCATGACCCCAGTCAAAATGTTCCTATAAATCTTTTTATAAACAATCATTTTTATTTTGTACATATCTTCCTTAGCTTCTTGGGGAGGTAGTTTTGAGCAAGGAGGTCGTTTCAGTAATCTCTAGGCTACAGGTAAGTTTTTTTTTAATGATTAGCATATCTATGTGCAGAACTAAGCGGAAGTTGTTGACAAAGCTATAGGCACTGGGCAGGCTCTAGGAAGATGAAGTCACAAAGACTGATTATTTAATTCTATTACACTCTGAACCCTAGAAACTGATGTTGGTGTAAGAGGGATAGAGGCAGAACTTAATTAGACATAATTAGAAAGAGTTCCAAGGCAGAATTTATAGTTCACTAAATTTGTATACAGTCATGCACTGCATAATGAACTTAGGTCGATGAAGGACTGTACACTCATATACCGTGGTGACATTGTAAGATTATAATGGTGCTGAAAAATTCCTATTATCTAGTGACATCATAGCTGTCCTAACATCTTAGCAAACCGCATTACATGGAAACTTACCATTATGTTCCTGTTACCTACAGTATTCAAAACAATACCATGCTATAAATGTTTGTAGCTCAGGAGTTGTAGGGGAACAGAATTTGTCACGACAAAATGTCTGTTTATCATAAGATTTATTTTAGGCTGGTGACTTTTAAGAAATAGCGGATTTGGGAGAAGCTTTGAAAACCAAAAGAAGTTATCCTTAGTAAAAGACATTTACATTTGTAAAGAAAATCTTCACTTAAGGGTGTTGCACTTGGCAACAACTTAAATCTGTACCCTTGTTTTTAGCAGTTTTTTTTTTTTTTTTTTTTTGGTCTTCCCAACATGTTTTGTCTTCAGCTAAAGACAGTATTTAAGGTGGTGGCTTCAGGTATTTTGACCACTTACTCAATTTTCCAGTGTGTCTCCCATGTATACAAGAGGTAAACATTTCGTTAAACTTTTGTTTTTCTCCTGTTAACCTGGCTTTTATGCAGAGATGTCTCAACCAGGAACCCGGAGGGTAAAGGAAAAATAATTTTTCCTCCCCTACAAAGAAACAGGCTATACCACATAGCCTATGTGTGTAGTAGGCTATATAACCTAGGTTTGTATAAGTGCACTCTGTGATGTTCCCACATGACAAATCACCTAGTAACACATTTCTCAGAACATATTCCCATCATCAATGGTATATGATGGTAACCACAAAGCCTAAGAACACTTAGGCTTTGAAAGCTAAGAACACTGGCTATTTGGTCAATATGGATTCTATTCAAAACGTCTCATTTCCACAACTCTTGATGCACAGAGTACAATATTAAGTGGGAAATCAATGGCATTAGTGGCTGTAAATACCAAGTGATTCAGAAGAGCCAGACCCTGTTTATGACATCGTTCTAGGAATATATATTTCAATTTTTTGCTTATAATTTTCTGTTTTTGTACCCATAATGATACATGATAAAACCTGTGTCCAAAGAACACTTTCAATAAGATATAAATCTCTAAATATGTGTGACAAGAATGCCTTGTGTCATAGTTTAATTGGTAGCATTGATTCTCAGTTAGTGAGTGATATATAATATTGTGTTGCATCCTACAGTCGATGGTATTGCACAAAAACAGGAAAGTGGGGAAGAAAATGAGAACCTTGACATTCTTATTAATAGTAATATCTGTGGTGAAGAAGTCTGTGCTCAAGTCCTGTAAAGCTCAGTTAAGGGAACTTTAAGAGAAAAGTTCATATTGACTCACAGAAACACATGGATGGAAAAATGAACATCTCTCAGAAAGTACTGGATGTCTACTTGTATAGCTTATTTGTTGATCTTTCCTGAATCTTCTTAAATAAAGAAACAGATGATTGGCAAGAGACAGCAGGACAACTAGAGGAGAGTTGACATGCCCACCTTTGGCTTTTGCAAGGTTGTGTTAATTTCAAAGACATAAAGTTACATCTCAAAAGTAACTCCCTTTTGTTCATGCTTCATACAAGGGATTGATTCCCCCAGAGGATGGAATTTCAAGAGGTTGACATTTGTACAAGTTGATAGGGAGCTAAATTGGAAGGGTGGAAGAAATGCAGTCTGACCTGGATGTCCCAGAAGGTGTTCATGCTAACACAGTTTTTGCTAGTGAAGCAGCAAAAATAGGAGGGAAATCTAATCACATGCACAAATATATATGAAGACTTGTTTTTCATCAGCACCTGCCTATCTCCACAATAGCTAGAAATCAATGAAGGAGGAGGCAGAAGGGGCAAAACAAAAAACAAAAAGCAAAAAAAACCGAAGCCTTTCCATTCAAGTCCCTCCAGCTAAGGGTTAAGCTATTCCTTGAGGATAGAGGAAGAGATGAAATTGGAGTTTTCCACTGTATTGAACTTACGGTAACTGGAAATGAAAGAAAGCCTATGGAGTCTGCCTCGGATGCTGTTAAAAGACTTTGACTCAGAAATTTGACAGAGCATGGGTGAAGGATGTGATTGGAAAAGATAAAAGTTCAGACTGCTCCATTATCCAGTTACATTTACATGTCAAACATTTAAAAATGTAATAAATTTTCACATATTCTCCTGCCTGAAAAAGCCATACAAAAACAAACAGAGAAGAAAGATTTGCAAAATCTATACTCTCATCCAGTTCAACTAAAGATTTCACATAATCCCAGCCTCTGAACTCATTCATCAAGTGCTTTGGATATAATGCTTGAATTCTTTTCTGGGCTGTATTTTCAGACAATGCTACTAATTATAGTTTTTGTAACAGCCCACTAATCTAACATTCTAGTAGCGATGTCAATAGCACAGCTCTTAGTGAACTTTTTTCCAATAGGCCCTGCTTCTGTTAACTTACTTTGAATGATGCTAAAATGCACTCTTCCTGCCATATTTTAGTTTTGTTTACATAAAGCTTTTTTTCAGTTTGTGCTGAAAGATATTGAAAACTATGTGTGTATTCAGTCTGATTTGTTTTAATATGATGTAGTAATCGTCAGAGGCCATAAAATAATTTTATAAAACTTTATACTGATGAAATGGATAGTTTTTATACCATGCAAAGTAAGTCTAATGATTCATATCTAAACAGGTTACCTCAATGATCAAAGTTAAGGTGACAAACTAGCATCTAGAACATACTACATGTGTTCTGCGACAGAATAGCCTCTTTAAAGATCCAATGTTTATGCCCGTGGAAATGGATGTTAGTAAAGGTCCCATGTTTGCATATGTCCAGGAAATGAGCGAGTGACACTGCTGAGATACTGCCAGTATTGCTTTGGGCGATATTTAATCCAGTGAAACATGGATACCAACTTCTAAAGTAAATTCATCTCTTCCAGAACTGGTTTGATAATTTACACTGTGTGAGAGGAGCAAACTTTTCCCTATCAAGGTTCTTTTGGCTGGTATAATAATCAAACAGACGTGAGACAGATTAACAAGAGAAAAAAACCCAGATTTACTACAAATGTACACATGGGAACCACACATTCATGAGAGTCAGAGATCCTCCCCACCCCCCACGCACAGAAGGTTCCGAGAAGGAAAGGAAGCGTGGTGCAGAAGGCATCCTGAGCTAGGGATAAAACAATGCTCCTTGGGAGTTTCAGAGGGTCCTTGCAGGACGATAAGAGCGGCAGATGTTTAGTAAATAAAAGTTTGCCCTTCCATATAGACAGGTAAAAAGTCACTTCTGGTGATGACTGTTAATGGAGTCCAGGCTCCTGATTTGAATGCTTCTAGAGAGTTAAAGTGGGATATAGAAGCTTCTCTTGAGCCTGCAGGGTCTCCGTTGCCTTTAGCTCAGGAGAATCTGCATACCCCTGAGGTACAGTCTCGGTGGCTCCTTCCGCACCCCTACGGCATGAGTGATAAAGAAGTGCCACAGGCAGAGTCCCCAGTACAATTCACTCAGATGTTCAAATGCTCTTGGTAAATAACTGAAGCCGCATAAATGTGTTCCTGATGCAAAGTGACAAATGTGCCTGAGTAGAAATAGGAAAGAATGAAAGGAGACCCTCACCACACACCCAGCTCTGATCTAATCCCTGTAAATTAACTTTACATCTGTGTTTGTGTTCAATTAACTACAAGTGTAAAAGTGAGTGATGCAAACGTTCTGCTTTTACTTAAAATGAGTAACTGTTTTATTACCAAATACATGAAAAATAATTTTTGTAATATGTATGCCGTGGATCGTATGTTTCATAAAAGGAAGAGAGAAAGAAATAAAAATACAGAAAAGTATGAAATATTTTGTAAAAATGTTTTCAGTACTTTTTTTCCATGCATGTTTAATTATTAGAAATAAATTTGTTGGGATATCTGTTTCTCCACAGAAGTATTTTACTAGAAATTAATTCCTGAATTCTTTCCTTAAATAGCTCTTTACTAGTGGTGCTTCAAGGAAAATATAATTACAGTTAGGTGCCATAATATTGTCTAGCCTTTGAGTGACTTTTTGTGCATTTTTGACAAATGAATCTCAATTAGTAAACAGTTGTTACTGTGGTTAAGAGTAGATACCTGAAATATATGACATTTGATTATTCTTGTGTTTTATCAACTTCATTTATTGTCAATTAAAAAAATATTCTGCTTTTACATTAAGGGAAATTATTTCACATTACATAAAATATGATATTTCTTAACCTGAATTATATAACACACACTCAGAGCTAGAATTAACAACAGCACCTGGGCATGTGTTGGGGGGTTGATGAAAATTAACATATGAGACTGTCAGGTAGGTTTCACATTTGCTTCTTTTTGTACAACTGGCTAATCATGGGCTCAAGAGCATGAGCTAAACAGGTGGGTCTAAGCCTTTGCTGGTAGCAAATTGGATCATGGGTGCCTGTAAAATTTACATGAGTGTACAGTATATACACTCAAGTGGATGATGGAAACTCTAGATAAATTTAGCCCCTTAATCAAGTCATGCTAATAGGAAGCCTGGATTTGACAATCAAGAGTGACCATGTGGCTTCAGGTACAAAGGTATGGGCAAATTTTCTTTCAAGATATGCTGGTGTTGCTTTTGCTTTCTGCCAAAGACAAAATTCTTAAATATAGCCTTCTGCTATGCAAAGTTTCTTAAAGATACATAGTGTAATTTAGATAATATAGACTCTCTATATAGTCTATATTGTATATATAGTCTATATTATATACATATATAGTATATATATTTAAAAATATTTGACACACAATGCTTTCTTGAATGCCATTACTTATATTAAATTTGCTCTTCATTTACCAAGTTTTCAAATGTCCTTCACATTCTCAGCTATTTTTGAAACTGACTAATGACATTCCATAATACAGTATTATTAACAAGGACTTGACAGATATCCTCTTTTTTCTATTTTATTTTGCCTTTAACGTTCCATAAAAATATTGCGGTTAACATAAGAATAGTAATCATATAACTTTCAACAATAAGAACCATATCATAGCAAACCAGAGAGCACATGGCCAGTACCATTTCAGTAGAAGATTCTGTGACTGCAAAATTTTGTCTGGAGAATGTTCTGCCCGACAGCCTGAACAGGAGATGACATCATTCACCAAGCCCCTTTATTTGGAAGAAAAAGGGCAATGCTGCCATCTAGTGTTCGTGAGCTGTAAGACCAGGGTTGATATTTTCCGTTATGATCATGAATTCTAAATGATCTGAACCACACTGAGGAGAAAGACAAGGACACCTGGGCTACAGATAAGGAAAAGGGTCAATTTAAATTCACTGCACCACCTTAGAGCTATCTCACAGAGTGTTTATGTTCCCGAGAAAGGCCGCAGTTTGAAATGACTGTTTATTGCTGACCTTACAATAACTAGTGATTTCCATAATGACTGTGTGTGGACTCAGACTTCCTGCCAAGTGAAGACAGGTACTTACTAAAAAAAGAGGAAAAGAACTTAAGGAAATAGTGGCAGAAGCTGTGATATCGGTACTCACTTAGAGCCCCGGAATGACAGACATCTCTAGGATGCCGACTGCCAGTGCCACTGAGGGTAAATTAATACAAAAGCCCACCCATGCTAACTGGGCGTACTCCTCCGCTCATTGTAGCTGGCCCCCAACCCCCGTCAGAGGGTCAAGTAGTCCACGTGCCCGAGGAGCAGCACTTGCTGTGGGAAGGGCCTCACGCAGCGCTGTGCCCTGCCTTCCAGGCTCTCCCACAGCAGCACGTTCCTCCAGAATTCCAGAACCTTCCAGGAGGCACCGGCTGTTTCCATCCACTATATTCTCTTGTCAGCCATCAAAGGCAAGCCACTGGCCAGGTTTTCACGTAAACGAGGCAGTAAAACTGTATTGTCTAAGGAAACTCAGTCATATCTGTTTCACCCATTTCAAATATTCCTAGAGACACCTACAGAAAACATATGATTCAAGGAGAACATTGTGTCTAAGTTTATTTTCTCTAGCTCTGGTTTGATTGAGGTAAACATCTACCATGGGTATCAGACATCTGTAAGTGTTCCAGAAGTAAACTTCAGAACCAGGACTATCCTCTGCTACTGCCTCCAAAATACATCTAAGTCCCCACACCAGGCTATATTGACCTTAAAAATATGCAGGGAGAAGTTTCCACTCTGATTCAGGCAACTATATACCAAGTGACAAATGAGAACTGGGAATGGAAAACAAATACCAAATTTCTCTGTGGTAGGGAATGTTTTATATGGTATTTTTTGTTTTTTGTTTTTTGGGTTTTTTAGTATTTTACCCATCTGATCATAATAAGAATGTGCAAATCTTGTCTCACAAACATTTTTCTTCCTTGAGATCAGATATTTCCTCCATTATTACAATTTAACAATTGAGTAGAACTATTATATTCTAAGTCAGTAATATTTGTAAGGTGATCACCAGTTGCTCACAAAAGCTATACTATGGAATCCCTCCTGCCTGGTGAGTGAGATGCAGAGGACTTTGAATCAAAAGAACTACAGCATCTCTGATCGAAAAGTATATAAAATACATATCTAGGCAGGAAGACATGATCTGGTATTCAATCCAATGTCACCCTTCATATATATTGGATCATCTAGAAGCAGGGTGGTATACTATTTAACAGCTTGGGGTCTGGAGACAACCTGCTGGGTTCAAAATTTGCTTCTGCCATTTACCAACAGACTATCAGTGTTTCATCCTGCTGTGTCTCCGTCTCCTCATCTGGTGTCTTTGTCAGTTCAGGCTGCTCTGACAAAGTGCTGTAGAGCAGGTAACTTACAAGGAGCAGAAATGTCTCTCTCACAGCTTCATGTACATACTGACCTGGGAGCCAGACTGAGCTGGGTTTTAATATTGGACCCTGGTTCTATAATACTGATTTAGTGAATTAATTAATTTGCACCTCAGGTTTTTTTTTAATTTATAAAATGGGAATAATACAGCCTACCGTGCAATGTTGTAACCGATGCAGTCTCTTGATGAAAAACCCTCAGTATGCTATGCTACACACAGTAAATGTTTAGCAAATAGCAATTAGTAATTATGATTCTCCTGACTTGGTCCTCATGTCATTAAAAAAATCCTTTTGAAAACAGGAATATATAATTCTAGTATCAGATCAATGAAAACCAAAATACATAGTAAAATAATTGACAAAGTGGATAGAGCAAGAAAGAGATGACTGTTTATCCCATTAACTAAATTAGCAGATGCACACACATTGTACATTTAATAATTATGTGGATAAAGTAATAGATGTGTACAGACCTGGTAGCTACTTTATCTCACTTTTGTTCATTCAGATTTTTGTTTTTCTCTTTTTTCCCCACAATTATGCAGAAAAATAGTATTTGCATATATTTTTAAGATGGCCATATTTTGAACAATATTTTGACATGATCTTTCTGTAAAGAGATTTGTTTTTCTGCATGTAAAAATATACAATTTAGCATTATAAGGTAAGATTTTTTTGTTTTATTTTTTGTACACAAATTTAAAAATAAACAGGAAATCACATTTTAGCAGTTTTGCTTATAATCACCAAAAACTGGAAGCAGTCCTCTACCAGAAGGTGAATGGGTAAACACTGGAAAACTGCTGAATGGAAATAGGATAAACTACCGAAACATGCAAGAAGTTAGATGAATCTGCAAGGTGTTCTGCTGAGTGAAAGAAACCAGGCTCGGAAGGCTACTGTATGATTCCAGTCCTCAGGAAAAGACAGCACCATAGGGACAGAGGACAAACCAGTTAGTGTTTGCCAGATGTGCAGCAGGAAAGGTTAACAGCAGGGGGACATGAAAGAGTGTGGGTGGCGGTTGAGCTGTTCTACATCACAATAAAATGGGGGGTTCGGGACTCTTTATTTTAGTCAGCTTCAGTGAAATTTGTATCTCCGGGGGATGTATTTTACTATATAGTAATTATATTTAAATAAACTCAATGTTTAAGGAAAAAGAAATTGCATAAAACATACACCCTAGTAAATTATTACAGGGTGAATACTGCTGTAATCACCACACAAGTCAACAAGTAGAGCACTTTCACAAAATCCCGGCAACCTCAGAAGCCCCTCTCGGTGTCCCAGCCCAATCAAGGACCCCTCTCTCCTCCAAATGTATGTTCTACCTTACTTGAAAAAAAAAATTAATAGACTTTTTAGAGCAGTTTTAGCTTTATAGAAAAATTAAATGAAAAGTAGACTTCCGGTATAAGTCTATCTACACTGCCACACACAGTACCCCTTTCTAGTAACATCCTGATCGCAGATTTCATTAACTGGATACTAGTGGTAGAGTTTAACATGTTCTCCTGTCCCCTGGATCCTCTGCGAAGTGTAGCTGGACTCAGAGGCTTAATTAGACATGCGTACTCTCCCTTGGCAAGACCCTTGGCGCTTTTGCGTTCTTTCTGCAGGAGGCACATGATGGCTGCTTTTCCCATTTTGCTGATGTTGGCAGCCGTTGCTGCCCAAAGCCTAGAACCATTGACTTATTGGAAGTTAAAGAAAGGTGATAGGCCGATTCTATCATTTTGCTTAGACATATTAGCTGAAATGATTTCATAAGTAAACAATTCATATCAATAGCACAGTTAATATAGGAAATGAAGAATAGTACTTGATTCTTAAGTAATGTCACAAGTTTTCGCAGTAGACTTGGTTACATGTTTTCACAGGAGGTGATCATTTATTGGTGTTTTTTAAATATCATTAAAAATGCATAGGTTTAAATGTATATTGTGCTTCAATTCATTACAATTTTTATCATTAATGACTTAACTGAGTCATTTTTGGCCATCTTCGAAAGGATTCCTACCTTTTTTTGAGCCGACCTCAGTGGTCTGATGGCTCCCTCATTATGTTGCATGGCAAGATATTCCCAGATCATCTTATGTGTTTCCTGCTCAAATTGGAATCAGAATGAACATTCTCCAAAAACTCTTTGTTTCTGTTAATGAGCAATAGTATTTAAACACCACAATTTGTATACGAAGGATGCTCATTGCTGCTCAGTTGGCTTGTTATTTCTAGGTTTTTTCAGTGGCAGAGTTAGAAGATAGCTCATGCGACTATACTCATTTCCTGTTCAAATTTAGCACTGTAACGTCTTCCACTACTTAACATCTTCTGTATCACATCTGTATTTCCTTTTTTTTTTACACCAAGACTCCTCATTATTAAGGTCAAAGGGAATAATAATTAGAATATTCCATAGGATTTTTTGGCTTTTCCTTTAAAGTCTGCCAATTTTATTAGCCTAAGTCATATTAGTTTTTACATATGCTCACTTACTGTGTTGTTTTAATTTTTTTTTTTTAGGACAGATTTTTTTCTCCTCCTAATGAATATTTTCAGATTTTGTTTTGTTTTGTTTGGATTTGGTTTGGTTTTCTTTTTTAGAGATCTCCTGTCTCTACATTGGTATTTTCTTTGATTAATTCTAATACTTGCCCCTTTTTCTTGAATTTTTTGTATGATTTGCTTTACTTTAAATTTTAAAAGTCCCCCTTTTTATCTTCTATTTTTTGTAAACATTTTTCATTTGCTCTGTGTTGTTTGTACTGTATCCCTGATTTTTAAATTTTTGTTTCTACCCTTTCTTGAGTTGTATTATCTAGGTTTTGACTTCGTAATTCTGATTGATGTTGTTCTTTCATATCTCTTATCTTTGTTCAGCACCTCAGCTTGTTTGGAATTGTTTTGGGGGATTGTCTTTTTAAAGCTGTTGCTTCCTATAAGAAAGTAATCCTCCTTTTAAATGCTTTCTATTACAGTAACTTAAATTGAGCTTTGTCTTTGATTTTTTAACTTTTCTGTTTTCTTAATGCGAATTTCTTATTCCTGAATGTTAGAGGGAAGTTCGGTTCACATGGCTTCTCCGGATTCACAAAGTTCCCTCTTATGTTGTATTCATATAGTGTTAAAAATATAAAAGCACTGCATTCCGAGATTTCCTAGCCCTGTAACCTGCTCTTACCTTTACCTGGACCATCTTTTTCTTTTGTCTCTGTCCTCTCTGAGTGTCTGGTGGCTCAGCATCACCAGTTAGGGAAGCTAGACTGCCCTTGTCCCTCTGTATCCAATATACCCCTGCATTTGCCCTCTAGCACAATAGAATCTCTCCTGGTTTCGCCAGCTCTTCTTATTTGGGCCACTTGTACTGCAATGAATATCTATTAGATATTTAAGGATTCTCCACTTAACATCACTATCTCTCAGGTACCTAATCCCTTCCCTTTGCTTTCTCCAGAGAAGATAAGAAAAATACATAGGTCTTGTAATTGGTGGTAGTTAACCCCTCCTATTAGTATTTTGGGGATGTCTCCTTACCCAGCTTCATTGTAAATTTTGGATTTTTCTCTCTAGTTACTCTGCATGTTTTGACACAGGCATTCAGGAAGATCCAGAATTATGCTGCTGATGCCACTGTGCTCTTACCAGTTTCTTCCAGGTATTTTTTTAACAGTGTTAATTCATTTTGTCCCCCAAACCCTCTTTGGTTTGTCCATTTAATTTTTCTTCACCTCAGTGTCTATGCAAAGTTTAAAAATTATCTGGCAGGGTTTGTTCTTAGGCAGTGTAGAAATATACTGAATTCTGCATAAGTGTGTGAGAGCTCGTATTTTATCTCCTGTAAAACCATTTTATGTTTTCTTTCATTTCTAGTTGTAGCTATACTCAAATATCTGCCTGTCCTTAATTAACATCAGTGTGGCCATTATACATGGGAATTCTTCTCTTTTGTATTCTCTCCATATTATTTTGGATGCAATTGTTTATATTAGAAAAAGTCAGTCTTCTTTTGGGCATTTTAAAACTCTGTTATTAAGTTATCTGCAAGCCCAGTCTTTAAGTTTTGCACTAAGATTTGAACACAGCCGACATTTTTCATTTTCATATATATTTGTCACATAGTGAAAATGTCATTGTAGGCATAAATGTAAAAAAAAAAACACTTTAAAAAGAGATAAATAAATCTGGAAAAGATTGACATTAAAAGGAAAAGATAAGAAACAAACAAAATTATGAATAAGATTAGAAGTTTTATGACTTTTATTAGTAATATATTGATGATTACATGATATATCAATAAAATTGTTTTTGCACAGTTCTATTCCCTGTAACATGCAACCATAACTATTTAATAATTGCTTATGGTAAGGTATAAGTTATTAGGTCAGCTGTTACATATAAAATTTCCTCAAGGGGAAAACTATCCCTAATATGATATTTCATTTGTGCTGACCTAGAATCTCTGATAACCAGTAGGGATTCTACTTTGTGCAAACATCTGTAATGGCTAGCATGTGCTTTCTTTATTGCTTTTTGATTTTCAAAACATGTAGGTTTGGGGCTCCTCCTGTTTCAGTTTATTTCCTTCCTATAAAATGTGCAATATATGGGTCTTTAAAAGCACAACAATTAAAAATATTTGCAATTTAGAAAAAATGCCTAAATTCTCATAACTGTACTAACAAGATCACCAGGGTAAAACCCTAAAACCACAGAGTTAGGGGACTGGGAAGCTTTGTGCTGTGTTAGCACCTGGCTTTATCCCAGTCTTCCATTTGCTAATCTTCTGCATCTTCCACTTGTCTGTGATTACTTTCCCTTATCTCAGTAAGTACTCCCTTAGTGCATTCCTCTAAGACTTAATACAACCCAACTACTTCACTAAATCCTTAAAACTATGTGCTTTACTTTGTGCTACAACTTCTCTGCCTGGACTAAGCATAAATGCATATAATTTCTCAAAGAGAGAAGCAGCATACAAATGATAAGACACATTGACAAAAAACTGAAGACTTACAAGTGAACTGAAAAACTCAAATTTGGATGTATGTTGAAATAAAATGCACCAGATCACTACCTAATTCAATAGTAACCTTGTTTATGTTTTAGATGGTTGGATTTGTTTAGGTAAATTAGACCCAAGTTTATTTACAGTTCTACATTCATTGTGTTTGACTTTTCTTAATGTTTTCCAGGTGAGTCAAAATCAGTGCACAGTATTCTGGCAGAGGTAAGATGCCCCTGTTGCTGAATTCCCCATTCTCTCATACAGTTAGAATTTTCAGACAAGTTTATACTTTAAATGTTCATGATACTATGTCATGTCTACTAACTTCTTGAAAGGTCAAATTGAGAAGGAGGCTGTAATTAAATCATAATTATAACTTCTGAAAGTAATAGTAGAATGATTCCAAAATATGTTATAAAGCTATTGACCACAAGCACTAATGAAAGACTTGCATTTCACCCACCACCACATTCTTATCCCCATGGAGTATGAACCCAACCTTCCTCCATATCTAAAGCCACCAGTGGACTCTATGGACCCTGCACTGGCCATCAGCAAAATATTCTACATCCCCAGATACACCCTGAACATCTCACTGCCCTATCCCAAGCCGGATTACTCCCTGGGGACATAACTGACCCTGACGTCCTGTCAAGATGCAACGCAGTTTTCCCCTCCCATGCCCCTCTCACCACAGGCTAAACGTGGGTGACATCCAAACTCATTGACTAATCATGATGTGATAGGCATTTACATCGATTAATGTCACTTAATCCTTAAAACAGTTCTATGAGATAGCAAATATCATTCCTAATTAAGCAATGAGGAAAATGGGGTTCCAAAAACTTAACTTACTTACCCAAGGTCACCACACCTGCTAAGTGGCGAAGTTAATTTGATTCCAAACCCATAATATTAATCAATGTGTTTTGATGCCCCCCCCAAGACAGTAGACATACTCATTAAACTTTAGTGCACATTCTAGAACACTCCCTTTCCTCCCCACCCAAAAAAAAGCATAACTTTTTGAAACCCAAATCAATTGGCAATATCACTTACTTCCCAAAGTCAACTTATCTTTGTCATTCACTGCAGTACTAGATTATGATATTTCTCTTCGCTGATCAACATTCATGTCATCGTTCAGAACAATTTCTATAACCACATAAAAGATCAATTCCAATCCCACTCAATGACTTATTCCTAGGAGATTTCTGCTTCTCTCTTCCCAGTGAGCTGGCTCTGGTCATCCACTAGAACAACTAACTCCTTAATCCCTCCCATAAACATCACTAATCCATTAGCTTGGCCTTTCTGCTTTCTCACTACCTGAATCTCTACCCAACCTTTAGCACTAGTCAGGAACCTACTACATTTCCCTGGTCAATTCAGAGTTACAACACCCACTCTTCATTCCCTCTTTCACATCATATTTTGCCTCTTATTTACTGGAGAAATAGAATCACTTTGAATGGATTTCTTTGCCTTCCACTACCATTTACATGAACTGGCCTACATTTATTTTCATTTATTTCATTTTCTGACTGGTAAAAATAGATTATGCATTCAACCTATTTTTATCTAAGGACAACTTCTTTGCTTATGCACAAGACCTTCCATCGCCTTTCACCCATTCTAGCAAGGTCCATGTGCCCACAAATGTAGTCTATTGAATCATCTCTGATGGGGACCCAATGACTTTTATTTTCCAGTCCCATTGGTCACACCTCATTTGACCCCAACTCTCTGTAACGCTGGGCACAGTAAATTAATCCTATTTTTAAAGCATTTCATTTTTCAGACACCGTGCTGATTTCCCTCATTCTTCAAACTTTTTTAGCCTCTTTTTATGGATTTTAACATAAATAGGCATATTAGGAAGAAGAAAAAAATTATAACTTATTTTAAAAATCATATAAACATTAGATATTTAGTTTTTTATTATTTAGAAAACAGCTATTTTTAAAATTCTAAGCTAAAGATTAGCATTTTTACTGAAATGTCATATGCACCAAAATGAGAAAATTTCCCCATTACTCATAATTGGTTTACACATCACACATGAACTCAAGGTACATACAGGGTCAGCAGAAGTAACGCCTGCTTGAGAGTAGTTGGTAGGGTAATAATGTGGGTGTCATAATTTATAGTTTTAATTTGAACATTTCACCTAAAATGTCATATGGTGTGCTTGAGTGTGATATTGTTACCTTACAGAATTACATGTTTATGATTTTATAATAAAAAA
Source organism: Mormoops blainvillei (assembly GCA_004026545.1). Classification (NCBI taxonomy): domain Eukaryota; kingdom Metazoa; phylum Chordata; class Mammalia; order Chiroptera; family Mormoopidae; genus Mormoops; species Mormoops blainvillei. The sequence continues at coordinate 3,160 of PVJD01002405.1, read as the reverse complement.
GGGACGCTATTTGTGATGGACCCTGTATAAATTTTCCCAGCGGTTTCACTGAACTATTGTCAGATATATACTATTCAGGTTTCAGAATGTGTACAGGAAAAATAATTAGAAACTATTTTCATGAAGGCTGTAGAAAAAACAGAATGTCATCAGGAAAATTATGTCATTCCATGAACTTAAGCTTCCAAAATTTTAGTCAAAATCTGTGGGAAACACAGCGTCTGCTTGTGCAGAGGGAATAGAGGAGCTGCAAGAGAATCAGAATGCTTATCTAAAATATTTGAAAGGGTTTAAAACTTACTCCACCTTAGTTGAAAGGCACCTCCCCTGTTGCAAAGTTCATTTAAAATAGTCTGCACTTATTTCTAAGACCCCTTATTGAAGATTCTTTTTAAGTACACGAATAAAAACCCATGCTCCCAAGGCCAAGCTATTTTCGCTTAAGAAAGAAAGTGTTTGTTGTTGAGTCGATGTGTAATATTCAAAAATTAGATTTGATTTTGAAAGTTATAAACATAAAAGATATTCTTTCTTCTCTGCTCATCTTCCTTGAACTTGTGTATTTCTTCTCCTGGGAGCCGGCCTCACACTGAAAAACCCTGGTAGGGCGGAGTGAAGTTGTGTCAGCAGCTTTGTTTGCCGCCCACACACTGACACAGTGTGGCTGGGTAGGAAATCCACCTTGAATAGCTCATTCCCAAGACAGATGCACAAGCCAAACCAACAAAGAAGGAGCTGTATTCATGCTATAAATAGCTTTAGGCAGATTGCTCTTGAATAAAGCATCAAGGTCAACTTGTCATTGCTAACTTTGTTTTCTGTTTTCTGGGAAAAATTCACTGTGATGCTAATTGCTCTTTAAATTAAACAAAGAGTTGTCCAGCCATTCAGATCAGAATTACAGCTGCTCTGATTCTCTTGCAGGAGCTGGTTCAAGGTCATGGTGTTTTCCATTTTTGCATAGAACCTAAAACACAGAGGCAAGTGCTGCATTAGGCTGTGATGACAGATGTGTTGTCTACACTTCCCTATTTGAACTGATAGTATCTCTGCCTGGCAACAGCATTACCAATCATTTTGTAAAATTTATTGGCCATAAAGCCATTACAATGATTTTCTTAAAAACAAGTTTTGCTGTCCAGGAGTCAGGTGTTTTTCAAAGGCTCGTTATTATGGGACTCTCAGGCTGGAATCCTGTAAGTTGGCAAAAATGACCCCTCTCTAATAACAGAACCTCCTTTCCTAGGGGCCAGTCTAAGTAGCCTCTGTTACAGTCCCATCGCGAGGACAGAATGACCTGGACACCGTCAGGTTAAAGATGTAACTTTATTGGCCAAACCTTCTACTTGCGCAGGGGCGAACTCCCTTGATGTTCAAATAGGGAGTCGCACCTGGCGCTTACAGGCTGGGGAATTTATACACGCAGGGCAAGCAAGCAGATAACAGAAGCGAATGCGGCGGGTTAGCTATTGGAGCATTAAAATGCTGCCTAATTGCTTTATTGGCTGAAATAACTGTTGGCGGGCAGATTCTAAGGGGGTCCTGCTTTGGCTCAAACTTTTCTGTTTCCTCCTCCTCCTTGAAGTCTGATGTCTGCACTCTAAGATTAATTGCGGTGGTCCCATCGCTGCCTAGTTCCTCACCCCTGCCGTTATCTGGGGTGTAGGGCTCTGATACCTCCTCCTCTTTTCCTGGTAACTTTCCACCAGCTCCTAACATTCCCCCCTTTTCTTTGGCAGTAGATCAAACCCTTGATTCGTAGGCTTCGACCTCATCAGTTGCTAGGCGAGTGTAGGGTTGGGATAGTACCATTAATTTAACTACCTCCACTCTTTCTCGCATGAAGGTTAGTAACTTGTTTAGGATGATGGGCCCGAGGGTCAGGGTCAAGAGGAGGAGGAGGACAGGTCCAGCTAACGCGGATATCAAGGTGGTCAACCAAGGGGAAGTTTTGAACATTGTAGCATACCAGGAGGAGGACTCTTCCTCCTTTTCTTTCCTCGAGCCTCCTGGTGAGAACCTTAATACTTTCTCTAATGACCCCTGAGTGGTTGGCATAGAAACAGCACTCTTCCCCTAATGCTACACATAGTCCTCCCTGCTGGAGGAACAGTAAGTCTAATCCTCTCCGGTTCTGGAGGGCCACCTCGGCAAGGGAATCGACTTGGCGCTCTAGGTATATGACCTGTTGTTGCAGGAGCGCCACGTCCTTCGAGAAAGTCTGCGAGAGGCGTCTTAGGCTGGCCTCCCCATGAATTAACGCCCCCGTCCCTATGGCAGCGGATCCCAGCACCCCAATAGTAGCCACTATTGGTATCAGAAGGGGAACTCGTTTGGCTCTGGGAGAGGGGTGCAGTAGGAACTCAGAGTTCCCGCCGTATAGATAAACCTGGGGTATGATGTACGCACTCACACATAGTTCAGGATCAGTGGGGACTAGGCATTTGAATATGCCCCTTGTGCAGATAAACCATAACCCTTTTGAGGCTTTGGTCATGGTTAGTTTTTCGAGGCTCCCTGGCAGATCCACCTGGTCGAGGTAGTATTCACTATAATTGGAATTTTTGAGGGCAAAGTTAGCTAACCGATAGCAGGTCCCTCTCCCATGGAACTCTGACAGGGTGATGGTACCCTCGAATTCACATTGTTCCAGTCCTTCTGGCTGCCTCTGGTCGTCGGGGAGAGGTACAGTAACGGGGGCGTCATTTCCCCGTGTAGTATTTACCCCTAGGCCTACATAGAATGGGGGCCTTGGGCTGAGGTATAGCCAGCAGGACTCAGTGATTGGGTTGGGTCTCATTAAAGAAGGGAAAAACCTGCTCCAGGATATTGAGTACAGTCTCTCCTCGGTGAGGAGGCCTTCCCAACTGGGGGTGAGGGGGAAGGGGCACTATTTCTTCCCCTTCCTCCTTCCTCTGTTCAGGTGACTTGCTAGTGCCCTCTCGGCTCCTGTTTGTGAGCGGGGAGTTCGTATTGTTTCCTGCACTTACCGGCTGGTTAGGCGGCTGAGTTGGCCGCGGCGGTCGAGGTGGAAGTCCGCCCGGCAGGCCCTTCAGTAAGGGCCTTCCCTTGGTGGGAAGCCTCTTTATGGTAAAAAATGTTCCCGGATCCCTGCCAGAGACATAGAGGCGGACCCCCCAGGTCCGCCCCTTCACCCACT